>CAUYQG010117081.1:0-17577 GCA_963574415.1 Tarsius wallacei
TTTTTGAGTTGGAGTCTCACTCTGCCGCCCAGGCTGGAGTGCAGTGGCACGCTCACGGCCACCCCAGCTCAACCTGCTGGGCTTCGGTGATCCTTCCTCCTCAGTCTTCCAAGTAGCAGGAACTACAGGTGCGCACTACCATGCCTGGTTAATTTTTGATATATTGTAGAGACGAGGTCTCACCAAGTTGCCCGGACTGGTCTTGAACCCACAGGCTCAGACAATCCACTCATCTCAGCCTCCCGAAGTGCTGAGATTACAAGCTGAGCCACCAAGCCCGGCCCCTTAAAATTATTTTTAAGGCCATGTGCAGTGGCTCATGCCTGTAGTCCCAGCATTTTGGGAGGTCAAGGTAGAAGGATTGCTTGAGCCCAGGAGTTTGAGAGCAGCCTGGGCAACACAGTGAGCCCTCATCTCTACACAAAATAAAAAAATTAGCCAGGCATAGTGGCATGTACCTGTAGTCTCAGCTACTTGGGAGGCTGAGGTGGAAGGATCACCTGAGCCCAGGAGGTTGAGGCTGTGGTGAGCCATGATTGTGCCACTGCACTCCAGCCTGGGTGACAGAGACCCCCCGACTCTTGTCACTGCTTGTGTCCCCAGCCCCTAAGTTGTTGGATACATGAACAATGGTGAAAATTACCATTCACTGGGCACTTTGTAGAGTGTCTTATATAAATTATCTTGTTTAATCTTCACAACAACCTCTTGCATGGCTCCTATCGTTATTCCCACTTTATAGATGAGGAAACTGAGGCTTGGAGGGGCTAAGTAGCTCTCTAGGAAGAAGCCTCACAGCAAGTGAGTCTATGAACACAAAAAGTCTGAGTCCACAACCTGAGCTCTTAACTCCTTGGGTGTACTGTCTCCTACAGTTACACTTTCCTGTGAGGATTCTGGAAAGTTCACCTCAGTGTGAACCTTGATGCACACACCAGACCTCGGTGCCAGCAAAAATCTCTGTCATGGTTGCCAGAGCCCAGTGAAAATAGAGTGGATTTACTAAGAGAGAGAAATGAAACTTCCAGTGTCACCCACATGTCTGGCTCTGAGACAGCATCATTAGTTCCTACTTACTTTTCCCACCACGATCGCTAGACAGAGGAGATAATATCCATTTGCACAGGGGAAGGAACTGGGTTCGGGGACATGATGTGACTCACCAAGAACACACAGGTAAGGTCTTGGTCAGCTGGGGCCAGGTCTGATGACCCCAGCACCAGGGTCTGCCCCACAGCACTGCCTCCATGGGAGCCTGAGAACCCTCTCAGAACAAAATCCCTAAACCAACTCGAAAATCTTTGGAGAAAATGCTAAAGCAGGGAGGCCTGTCCCGAGGACAGACTCCCACCTACGGGAGGCCCTGGGCCTCTCCCAGGACTGCAGCAACTGCCCTGGCTTTTAAGCCCACCTTGTAGCAGCCGCCTGGCTGGCCAGTGCACTCACCACCTTCTCCCGCGAGCGCAGGACGCCCAGCTTGCCGAAACGCACGTGGAAGGGCGAGCACTGAAAGGAGCCATCCATCTGCCTCACCACCAGCACGTCGATGCCACCGCTCAGTGTGGCTGGGTTCAGGCCCCGGTACAGCTCCTTCACCGTCCCAAACACCGTCTCTGCCAGCTGCCCCACGTAGTTCATGGTTGCTGCTGGCAAAGAGAGCCAGGGCTGGGACTGAGGCCTGCTCTGGCCCCTCCGCGGGAGGCTCCCTTGGCCCCTGCAGTCTGATCTCCCCATCCCCAGGTTTACCTTTGTGTCACCGGTTGGGGCCTTTTGCACAGTGCAGCAGTCGTGGCGCTCTGGCAGATGGGGGTCTCGCCCCCACTTGCTCACTGATCTGTGGGACCCTGGGACTGCCGTTTTCCTTCTCCAAGTGCGGATATCCACATTTGTAAAATAAGGGTGCAGGGTAAGACAATATGCCATGCCTAAATGCCATGACTAATGATAATGACCACAGTGCTCAGTGGGTGCGGCTCATTTCATCTTCACAACAACCCTGTGAGGCTGGCTGAGCGGGTGTTATTATTCTTGTTTACAGACAGCCCGCTGAGGCTTGGAGAGGTGGAGTGACTTGCCCACAACTATTAAGGAGTGGACCTGAGATTCGAACTCAGGTTTCTGTGGTTCCACTGAGATGGCCCAACTGTGGAAACAGGAGGGAGGAGGCAATGGCGGCAGCCTCATTAGATAGCAGGTCCAGGGTCCTGCTGGGTAATAAGCAACAGCTTTGAAGGGTAAGCATCTTTCCCTAGGAAGGGGGTTGAGGGGCTCTCTCTTTCCTTCTGGGAAATCAACTCAGCTGTCTTGCTGCCTCCTGATCCTAGGAGTTGGAAGGGGCATTGCTGGGCCATTGTGGCTGATTTATAGATGAGCAGGAGTGGGAGTACCCCAGGTACTCAAGGCTCTGCTCAGCTCTATTCCTGGGGTCAGACGCCCAAGCAGGGGCATCTTATAGCTTATGCCTTATAGCTGGGGGCTTATGGCCCCAAACCCCAAATTCCTTCCCGGTTTCCCTGGTGGAAAGCCTGTCCCTGACCCCAGGGTCTTCAGACCATAGTTTTCAGCCCCCAGTTTCAGCCCCAACCCCACTCCTCAGACCAGAGCTCAACCGGCTAGGCCCTCAGGTCCATGTTCAGGCCTTGGGCTGGCCCCTGACCCATCAAAGCTGCTCCTTCCTTCAACCAGACTGGTCCCTCCAGCTCTCCCACACCAGACAGGGCTGGGTAAGCTAGAAGCAGAAGGCTGTGGCAGCCTCGGAGAAAAACCAGGACTGTAATGAGAGCTGCCTCCAACCTGGCATGGTGCCTGCCCTGCCAGCTTCAGTTCATCACTCCTGTCCTGCTGGCCAGGTCAGTGGCTGGCTGCCCCACCTCCACAGGGTACCTGCCTCTCTCAGACCCTGTATCAGAACCCTTGGAGGACAGCCTGCCAGGCAAGACCACCCCTCAAGGAAGCTAAATGACCTATCCTAGGCTAAGTGGATAGGTTATAATAAGTTATTCAAGCTCTATTAAGCTGATAGGCTCCAGGAGGGGCGAAGAGAGGGGAGAAAGGAAGTGATGACTCATATTGAGGTCTTCTGACTCGAGTCCCAAACCCCCCACAGTTGTCTGCAGAGAGAAGGCAGCCTGGCCCACAGCCACACCTGCATGGCCCTGTAATGCCCCGCACTCAAAACGTGGTCCAGGGGACAGCAGCATCAACATCACCTGGGAGCTTGTTTGAAACATGGAAACTCAGGCCCAACTCAGTCCTCCTGAATCAGTATCTGTATTTTAACAGATCCCCAGATGATTCCCGCACCCTTTAGTGTTTGAGAGGAGCTGCCTTCCTGTCCCCAGTCCACAGCCCACTCTTGGAAGAGCCTGAATATCAAGACATGCGCCCCCCACCCCACATCATCTGACATTTCTCAGATCATGTCCATATCCTGCCCATCCTGGGACATGGGACAAAGCAATGGATTCTTTCGGTGTGAGGACTTTATAAACATAAGGTGCAATTAGAATTGCTAAAGTGAAAGGTGAGATGAAATGCTTTGGACCCCCGACATGTCACTCAAATCCAATATATCGTTTATCTGTGAGGCACCTACTATGTTCTGGGTGAACATTCCCACTCTGGTTCCTCCCTACCTAACAGCAAACTCTGGATATTGGTCTGGGGAGATAGACAAACAAACTCTGGAAATTGGCCTGGGGAGATAGGCAAACGACAGATACTTAGTGGGCGGGCCTCTAGACCATTGTGAGCAGGAAGAGCAGAGAGGACTCCAGAAGCTTCCAGGAATAAAGGAGGGAGTGGAGGAGGGGCAGAGCAGGTGTGGGGCAAAGGTCTGCCAGCTGGAGGCCCTAGCCTGAGCTATCTGTCCTGCTCTAGTGCAGTGTCTCAACTTCCGCATTATTGTCCTTTGGGGCCAAACAGTTCTTTGTTGTGGGAGGTTGTGCATCACAGAATGCTTCGTAGCATTTTCGGCCTCTTTCTACCCCACAGATTCCAGTAGCTCCTCAGTCCCTTCACCCAGGTTGTGACAATCAATTGTCTCCGGACGTTGTTAAATGTCTCCTGGGAGACAAACCTGCCCCCACTTGAGAACCACTGATCTAGTAGAAAGAGCTAAATGGCAGAGATGGCACACAGGGTCCTACTCAGATCCACCCCTGGCAAGTAACTGGGCAGCCTCAGTTTCCCCTTCTATAAAACAAGGTCTCAATTTTTCAGACTCATCTCCACTCTAATGCTATGGGGGTCCAGAATTCTTTCCTGTCCCTGTTCCATCCATGGATGCCCCCCACCTTGGCCTGCTTAGCATTTTGGGGGCCACTGCTAGCTCAGGCCTGTGCTGCTCCGCCCTGTCTGCACCCATTCGTGAGGGCACCTACTTTTCCCACGACCCAGTTCTGCCTCTCTGCTCTGCTCCAGACACTCCAGGCAGAGGAGGGCTTTGCTTGGCTCCCAGACTAACACAGATAAAATCAAGGACTTCATCTTCCCCTGCAGGGAGCCCAATACCTCTCAGGACTCATCCATACCCCTCCCTCCCAAGCCCTCTGAATCTTCTCGCCCAATTTCCCGCTTGCCGGACCCCTCCTTCCTCTGGTTGTCCTAGGTCAAGACTTTATTAACAGATGCCCAGATCATGGGTGGCCCCAGGACATTATGGGAAAGGGCACCAGACTCTCTGGGATGTGATCCCCACTCTGCCACTTATTAGCTGTGGCCTTGGGCGAGTTGTTTCCTCTCTCTGAGCCTCAGTTTCAGCCTCTGGAACGAGGAAAACATCAAGTGTGTGTGAGTAACTCATGAGAAAATTTGTGTAAAGCTCTGGAATGCAATAAAAGCTCACATGTGACACCTATCAGCCACAGCACTTTGTTTTGTTTTTGTTTTGAGTAAAAGCCTCACTCTGTCACCCTGGCTAGAGTGCAGTGGAATGTTCACAGCTACTGCAGCCTCAGCCTTCCGTGCTCAGGTGATCCTTCCGCCTCAGCCTTCCAAGTACCTGGGACTACAGGTGTGCACCACCATGCCTGGCTAACTTTTTTTGGTTTATGGTAGAGATGAGGTCTCATGTTGCCCAAGCTGCTCTCGAACTCCTGGGCTCAGATAGTCCTCTCGCCTCCGCTACCCAAAATGCTGGGATTACAGGCAGGAGCCACCACACCCAGCCATCAGCAGCACTTTTTTCAGCGTCATGAGAGCCCCACTCACCCAGGCTGGTCCGGTAGGCACAGACTCTGATACACTGCCCCATCCCACAGTTGAGAGTTTAGACATCTTAACTTGGCATTCGAGGCCCTGCACAATGCTGGCTCCATACTTGTAAAATAAGCATGTAGGCTGCAGACAAGTCCCACAGGGTACCTTGCCCAAGACTCAGACTCCACCTTGGGGACATCCACAGGCCTTCCAGGTGAGCCCACCGCACTACCACACAGAAGCCAGAACAAGCTGCCATGGGTCTGAGCCCTCAGCCCTCGGGGGATCTCAGATTTGGGTGGAGGGTGGGTGTGGTTCTCCATCTAGCACCAGAGGGAGGAGAGTAAGCGCTCCTATTGCCCTGGTAGAGAAAAAGCACCACCCCAGCCCCCCAGCAGCTACCGCGTCTGACCCGCCCAGTCTCCAGGCAGGCAGGGCAAGGGACAGAAACTGTTTAGCACTTGAGGACACTCGGTACCAGAGAGGGTTGGTGTCCTCCCCAAGGTCACACAGCCGGCCTGGGGTAAAGCTGAGCCAGACTCCCCTAGGAGGCTTTGGCATTTTTTTTCCGGATTCCGCGTTCTGGGTGTCCAGGGCACCTGCAGCTGCTGGGCCAGGGAGAGGGACGAAATGAGGCCGGCCCCTCCACACCCGCGTTCCCATCTTATGTCTAGAGGTGGACGCAGCCGGAGTTATAAAAGAAGGAATGTCGGATGTCAGGACAGATGGTCAGGGCGGGAGGGGAGAGGAACGTCTCTTCCCCAGCCCGGGCTGGGCCCTACCTGGGGAGTTGCCCACTGGACCTCCCGGACTTCGAGCCGCCGTCTCTACCTGTGTGCACAGGCTCAACAGGTAAAAGTCCTCGGTCCGAGCTCACCTGGCACTTCCGGCTTCTCTAGGAACGGATGAGTTTCCGGCTCCACCCCTTCCATGATTCTGGTGTTGCCTCCACAGGCCCCAATCTGCTCGAACTCCGCCCCCCGCAAGGACCCCGCCCCGTCCCCACGCATAAGGCGCCCTTTCACCTGTCGAGGTTGGGGCGGGGCCAGACTTCAGACTCCGCCCCACTCAGGCCCAGCCCCACTCAGGCCCCGCCCCACTCTCTGGAGTCTCTAGATGGAATGTCCCTGTGGCTGGCCACCTGCCCCACCTCCAAGGGGCGAACAAGCGGAGATTTTGGAATCGTGCCGATTTAGGTTCTCCCAAGTTTGTTTCCAGTTCGCTATTTGACTTTGGGTAAGTCCTGTCCCCAATCGGAGCCCATTTTCTGCTTTGGCAAGGGGGAGAGCCACCCTACAGGATGTTCGCGATTACATGATATGACTCTGTGAGGCTCCTGGCGCTCAAATGTGCCCTCTTGGGGAGCAGTTTTCCCTCCTCTTAGGGGAGTCAGTCCCCTACCCCCTAGACCGGTAGGGCTTCCTGTCATATGCTCGCAAAGGCAACAGTTGTCATTTCCTATTTGATTGCATTACTATTTAATTAATGCCTGTCTCCTCGTTTCAATTTAGAACTCTATGAGAGCAGGTCATGTTCATCCTTACACCACAGCGCTCATCAGTAGAGTGTCTTACACACTGCAGGAGCTCAGGAAATGCCCGCTCCTTTATTCCATCCATCCATCCAACGCACTGGTCCAACGGCAGCAGGCTCAGTATCGTCACTGGCCAGTAGAGGGCAGGCGGTGACCAGCCTTCTTGCCCAGCCAAGCTCCCTCTCGGCCTGCAGGCGCCGCGGGCGGGGGACAGGTGAGCCCAGGTGCGTAGAGACACACGGAAAGTCCAAAGGCTCGCGTGTCACGGGCGAGGCCCGGGCCAGGGAACGGACTTCCTTTTTGAATCTATGATTCGCGGCTATCCTGAACCAAAGACCTCTCCGACAACCTGTGAGGATGTATGGCTCTTGCAAAGAAGATGTGCTGAGAAGGATGCAGATGAGGGAGTTTGTTCTAAAGTGGAAAGGCATCGAGGAAAGGCTTGATGGGGCAGCAGTGGTGAGGAGCCAGGCTTAGAAAGTACTGGGTCATGGAGAATGGGAGGTAGCCACCATTATTCTGTGACCCAAGGTGACAGAACCTGTTTGGAAATGACTAGCCTCAATTGTTCTCATTTTAGCAAAAATTATTTAGTATTAGTCCTGAGCCCAGGAAGTGTCCAGCTGCTATCTTAGAAGAGCCCTGCTCGGAGCAGAGTTATCTCAAGTTAGCTGGAGGGCAGCATCATGCCACAAACATGTCCATGGCCACATTATATCTACTCTAACATTATATATAACGCCAGGAAATTCCTCGAGAGAGCCTGAGAAGAAAGGAGAGATTCAGTTTGGGGCCACAGATGCCAAAGTCAATTTACCTTTTTGAGTCTCAATTTCATCACAAAATGGTGATAAAAGCTACCTTGCAGAATTTTATGTGAGAATTTACAGGATGAACTAAATCAGTGGTTTTTAACCTTGGCTGTACGTTGGAATCATTGTACCCTCAACAATTCTGATGCTCAGGGTACTGGGAGTTTAAAAACCTCTCTAGGGTGGGGCAGGTGTTGGGGAAAATTTAAAGAAAGAAAGAAAGAAAAAAAAAACCCCTCCAGGTGGTTGTAATGTACAGCCAAGGCCAAGGACGATTGAGCTAATAAAGTGCTGAGCACAGCACAGGGCACACACTAGGTATTCAGTAATGCTTATCACACTTTTTTTTTCAGATGGAACACAAATTGTTTTTGTTGTTTCTTGTTAGAGCAGGAAAAAATGTCGATGTAAAGGTTGTTGCAGAAATTAGATTTCTGACAGCCTTGCTTCTGGAACTATGAATCATCAAGGATTTGGTGGTTATAGGGAGGGGCAGCCTCTGGTAGCATGACTTGTCCTGATGCCCAGGTGAACTGAACAAGGCAGGGACCATCCTGCTCTAGCTTGCAATTTACAACATCATCTCCACTGCATCCTGTGAGGGTGTGGAGCAGCATGCATGCCTGTGTTTGCCCATTTCTAGAGCTAAGAGGAGAGGCCATCTTTTCCTCTCCCTGGGTACACTCATTGGGTGGACCTGTACCACTGGCAGCTGATTGTTTCTTGGTTAATCCAAGAGTGCAGGTGGCACGACCTTCCTTAGGGAATTTGGTAACCTATGTTAATTAGCCTTGTTAATTCACAGATCCAGTGATTAGTTACTGAACTCCCGCTACTTTCTTGCTGGGTTGGAATATGCCATGAAGGGGGAGGGCCCTCTCACCCAGGCCTGCAACTGTGATCACTAGTCATGAACAGCAAGATTGGCTTCCAGGAGCAGCTCTTCAACCGCTCCTAGTGGCCTAGTTGAAGGTGGGAAGGAAGTCAGTTGGCCCTGGGGCTGGCTGCCCCCTGCATGCAAAGTTAAAGGTTGTGGGGCAGGCAACTGGTATCTGGCTAGGATTGCCAGATTTAGCAAATAAAAATAAAGGATACTCAGTTAAACTTGCATTTCAGATGCACAACAAATGTTTTTTAGTATATCTCATGAAATATTTGGGACATAATTATACCAAAAAATTATTCATTGTTTATCTGAGATTCAAATTTAACTGGGCATCTTTTATTTTATTTGCTAAAGCTAGCAAATAAACATGTCTGGCCAAACATACAAGTCTCCGGCATGTGGGACTTGCTGCCGGCAGTGACTTCCTGTTCACTGTTGCCACAGCCTGCTTCCACCTGTCACTGCCCAGCTTCAGAACTGTGTGCAGCTCCCAGTTGCTTCTACAGTGCAACTTGGGCTCCCCGACTGCTCTGCTGAGCCTTGGCTTTTCTGCCTGCTCAGCTGACCTGCTTGGGCCCTTTCCCACCTCTGCTCCTGTTCATGTTTTCCCTGCCTGGAATGTTTCCTGACCACTCCCAGAAGCAACTACTAACACTTATTGAGCACCTACTGGGTGCATGAGTTCCTCATTTTCATTGAAGTCTCATAAAACCTAGAATGGTGGGGACAGTAGGTATCCCATTTTACCAGTGAAGAAACTGATGCTCTAAGACAGTGATTCTTAAAGTGTGGTTCCTGGATTACTAGCAGCAGCAGCACCTGGGAGCTTGTCAGAAATGCAGATTCTCAGGCCCCAACCCAGACTTATCAATCAGAAACTCTGGGGGTGGAGCCCAGCAATCTGCACTTTAGTAAGTCCCTCCACTCCCTACCATCACCCTCATGTGATTCTCATGCTTGTTCTACTTTGAGACTGCTGCCCTGAGAGACAAAGTGACTGCGGGAATCTTCCATCCAGGCAGAGGAGTACCAGGCCGGGTGTTAATGATCTTACTGAGCACCATGCCTGGGTCACACATTGAAGAAGTTCCAGTGACCCCACAGTCTTGAGGGATGAGGGGGAGGAGAAGAACAGACTAGCAATCAGGACATTGCGTTGTAAAATGCTGAGGACTGAGGTGGGGCCAGCGCAGGAGCCCGTAGCAGGGTGGGAGTGGTCAGAGAAAGCTCTCTCGAGTAGATATCTAAGCCAGGGAAAGACGTTGCAGTTAGGGAGGGCATGGTGTTCCAGGTGCAGGGACTAATTTGTACAAAGGCTATGCAGAGCCACTAGGGAGTAGTTCAATCTTGGAGACTGAGGAAAAGTATGTGTTAGAGGGCAGAAGGTTGTGACGGCGCCTGCCCTCAGAGCAAAAGAAGATTTAATGGCTATTGAGGAAACGCCCTCTAGCTTCCAAGTGGCGTGAACACTGGGGAAGATTAAGGGTGAGGGTGGGAAAAGAGCCAGGAGGTGCCCGGCCTTGCCCCTCCCTTTGATCCAGGCAGCTTCTGCCCTCCAAAGCGTCTGCGGAGACTCAACCCACGTTAGCAGCAGTGCGCAGGTGCACAGTTGGGAGTCTGGAGCCACAGGCTCCCAGCTAGAGGAGAGGCAGAGCTGTGGGAGCAGACACCCCTTAGGCCCCGCCCCTGGTCCCGCCGCAGGCCCCGCCCCCTGTCCCCAGTCGGAGTGAGCCAGGCTCTGGGCCGCGGGCCTGGGTTGCTTTTGCTTTCCACGCTCCCTTCCCCTGATGATGTGGCCAAGGCTGCGCACGCCACTCGGGCATTTCCTTCCAACCTTTCCGGGACAGGCCTTGGATGTGATCAGGGATCCTCAGGCTGGAGGGCAGGAGACTTCCGTTGCCATCTCCTACTCCTGCCAAAGAAGCCTTTGGTGCCAGCAGAGGATGGACCCGTCCTGACCAGGTTGGGGCTGGGCAGTTCCCAACTCCAACTGCCCTTGCCGGAAAGACGTCAGTTAGCCGAGCCTTTTTGGAATTCGTTTGTGATTTCCATCCTGGAGAAAAATACTGAAAGATCATTAACCACTTTATGAAGTGGAGATTTCCGTAAATCCCTGCAGGACTTACGGACTACTCCACGGGCTTGACCCAAGCAAGAGAAACTCCTATTATTCCTCTTCTTATTTGTGTACATACCTCCCACCCCCTCTCCCCACCACCCTCCATCAGTCACGTGGACCATGTCTCATTATATTTTGCAAATCAAACAGGGTCTGGCATGGTGCCCTCAACCTAAATAGATGATCAAAACTATTATTTAGGGAAGATAAATGTATGCTGCACCTCAAATGATATATAGATAAGGTATATATAAGAAGAGAAATCCATATAGATGGGGTATATCAAGAAGAAAAACTACATATAGACGGCGTACATCTAAAAGAGAACTACAAATAAATGGGGTATGTCTAGGAGAGAACTACAAACAGATGAGGTATGTCTAGAAGAGAACTACATATAGATAGAATATATCTAAGAGATAGTTACATATAAATAAGATATATCTAAGAGAGAACTACCTATAGAGAGAGTAGGTGTGAGCTACATATACATGGGGTATATCTAGGAGAGAACTAAATATAAATGGGGCATATCTATGAGGTAATTGCATATACATGGGGCATATCTATGAGAGGTTACATATAGATCTGACATATCTATGAAAGAACTACATAAAGATGGGTATATCTAGGAGAGGCCTCCATATAGATGGGTTATATATGAGAGAACTACATATAGATGGACATATCTAGGAGAAAACTACCTATAGATAGAACATATCTAGAAGAGAACTATGTATAGATGGGTGTATCTCGGAGGCAACTACATAGATATGTTATATCTAGAAGAGAACCACATATAGATGTGGTATGTTGGAAGATAACTACATATAGACGGGCCATATCTAGGAGAGAACTACATATAGATGTTGCATATCTCGAAGGAGAACTACATATAATTGGGGTATATTTAGGAGAGAACTAAGTATAGATATTAACTATCTAGAAAGAGAACTAAATATAGATGGGGTATATCTGGGACAGAACTACATATAAAAAGGGAGTATTGAAGAGAAGAACTATTTATAGATGGGGTACATCTAGGAGAGAACTACCTATAGATGGGATATACCTAAGGGGAGAACTACATATAAATGGGATTTAACCAGAAAAGGGCTACATGTAGACAGGATATGTAGAGGAGAGAACTACATATAGATGAGACATATCTAGGAGAGAATTGCATATTGCTAAGATATATCTCGGAAAAGAACTACATATAGATGGGGTGTATCTAGGAGAGAATTGCATATAGATGGGATATATCTAGGATGAGAACTACCTATATATGGGGCATATCTAGGTGATAATTACATCTATATGGTATATCTAGGAGAAATTTGCATATAGACAAGATATATCTAAGAGAAGACCTACATAGAGATAAGGTGTATGTAGAAGAACTACATAAAGATGGGGCTTATTTAGGAGAGAACTACATCTAAACGGGTTGTATCTAGTAGGGAATTGCATATAGATTGGGTATATCTAAATGAGGACTACATATAAATGATTATATTTAAGAGAGAATTGCATTGATAGGGTATATCTAGGATGGAAACTACATGTAGATGGGGTATATCTAGAATATAATTGCTTATAGATGAAGTATATCTATGAGAGAATTGCATACAAATGGTGTATATCTAGGAGAGACCTACATGTAGATGGGGTATATCTAAGAGAGAACTACATATAGATGGGGTAAATCTAGGAGGAGAATTACATATAGATGAGGTATATCTAGGAGAGGACTACATATCGATGACTGTATCTTGGAAAGAACTACATTTAGATGGACTATATCTAGAAGAGAAGTACATATGGAAGAAGTATACCTAGGAGAGAATTGCATATAGATGGAGTATATCTAAATGAGAACTACATATAGATGGGTTTATCTAGGAGAGAATTGTATTTTTATGGGGTATATCTAGGTCAGAGTCTACATATAGGTGGGGTATATATAGAAGAACTATTATACATAAAGATGGGATTTATCTAGGAGAAGAACTACATATAGATGGGGTATACCTGGGGAGAATTACATGTAGAATGGGGTATATCTAAATGATAACTACATATAGAAGGGTACACCTAGGAGATAATTGTAGTTAGGGTATATCTAGGATGGAAACTACATACAGAAGAGGTATATCTAGAAGGAAAACTATTTTACATATAGATAAGATATACCTAGGAGAAGAACTACATATAGATGGGGTATGTCTAGGAGAGAACTACATTTAGATGGTTATATCTAGAAGAGAAGTACAATAGATGAGCATATCTTGGAGAGAATTGCATAAGGATTGGGTATATGTAGGAGAGGAACTTCATATATGTGGGTTATATCTAGTAGAAGAACTACATGTAGATGGGGTAAATCGAGGAAAGAACTACATATAGATGGGAAATATCTAGAAAGAGAACTACATATAGATGAAGTATATCTAGTGGAGATCTGCATATGAATGAAGAATATCTAAGAGGAGAACTACATATAAATTGGGTAAAACTAGAATGAGAATTGCGTATAGATGGGGTATATCTAGAAAAGTACTACATAGAGATAGGTATAACTAGGAGAGAAATTGCATATAGATTAGGTGTATCTAGGAAAGAACGACATATAGATGGGCATATTGAGGAGAAATTTGCATATAGATTGGGTATATCTAGGAAGAGAAACATATATAGATGGGATATATCCAGGAGAAGAAATACATATTGATGGGGTATATCTAAAAGAAGGACTACATATATATAGATGGAGTGTATCTAGGAGAGACCTGCATATAGATCGGTATATCTAGGAGAGAATTACATATATATATGGGGACTATCTTGGAGAGAACTGCTTAGAGATGGGTTGTATTTAGGGAGAACTACATATAGATGAGCTATAATTAGAAGAAAACTACATAAAGATGGAGTATATCTAGAAAAGAACTATAGATAGATAGATTATACCTAGAAGAGAACTACATATAGGTAAGGCACATCCAGGAGAGAACTACATATAGATGAGGTATATGTAGGCCAGAATTACATGTAAATGGGGTATATCTACAAGATAACTATATATAGATGGGTATATCTAGGAGAGATCTACATATAGACAGAGTAAATAAAAAAGAGAACTTCATGTAGATGGGGAATATCTAGGAGGAGAACTACATATAAATGGGGTATATTTATGAGAGAAATACATATTGATGAGGTATATTCAAGAGAGAACCTCATATAGAAGGTGTATTTCTTTTCTTTTCTTTCTTTCTTTTTTTTTTTGAGTTGGAGTCTCACTCTGTCGCCCAGACTGGAGTGCAGTGGCACACTCCCAGCCACCGCAGCCTCAGCCTGCTGGGCTCCAGCAATCCTTCCACCTCAGCCTTCCAAGTGGCCGGAAATATAGGCGCGTGCTACCACACCCAGCTAATTTTTTGATTTATTGTAGAGACGAGGTCTCACCAAGTTACCTGGGTGGGTCTTGAACCCACGGGCTCAGGCAATGCACTCACCTCAGCCTCCCAAAGTGCTGGGATGACAAATTGAGCCACCACTCCCGGCCCAGAAGGGGTATTTCTAGGAGAGAACTACATATAGATGGGGCATATCTAACAGAGAACCAAATAAAGATGGGGTATATCTTGGAAGGAACTGCATATCAATGTGATATTCCTAAGAGGGAATTACATATAAATAGAAAATATCTAGAAAGAAAACTCCATATAGATTAAGTATATCTGGGAGAGAACTACATATAAGTGGGTATATATAAGAGGAGAACTACATATAGATGGGCTATATCTAGGAAAGAAGTACAATAGATGAGCATATCTCGGAAAGAATTGCATATGTATGGGGTAAATCTAGGAAAGAACTATATATAGTTGGAGAGAACTACATATAGATGAATATATCTATGAAAGAACTGCATATAGGTAGGGTATATCTAGGCGAGAACTACATATACTTGGGGTATATTAGGAGAGAACTACATATAGAGATGGGGCATTTTTAGGAGAGAACTACCTATAGATGGGTATATCTAGGAGAGAAATGCATATAGATGAGGTATGTCTAGGAGAGAATTGCATGTAAATGGGATATATTTAGGAGAAGAACTACATGTAGATGAGGTAAATCAAGTAGAGAGTTACATATAGCTGGGGCATATCAAGAGAACTACATATAGACGGGGCATCCAGGAGAAGAACTACACAAAATGGGGTATATTTAGGAGAGAACTGCATATAGATGGTAAATATCTGCAAACCGTACTACATATAATTGGGATATACCCAGGAGGAGAACTACATTTAGATAAGGCATATCTATGAGAGAACTACATATAGATGGTTATCTCTAGAAGAAAAATACTTATAGATGGGGTATATCTAGGAGAGAATTCCATGTAGATGGGTTATATCTAGGAAAGAACTACATATAAATGGGTATATTTAGGAGAGAATTGCATATAGATTGAGTATGTTTGGAAGGGGCACTACATATAGATGGGGTGTAACAAGGAAAAGGACTATTATACATATAGATAAGATATATCTAAGAGAAGAGCTACATATAGATGGAGTATATCTAGGAGAGAATTGCATATAGATGGGGTATATCTAGGAGAGACACACATATAGGTGTACCTAGGAGATAACCCCATACAGATTTGGTATATCTAGGAGAGAATTGCATGTACATGGGGTAAATCGAGGAGAGAACTACAAATAGATGGGTCATATCTAGAAAAGAATGACATATCGATGGGGTATATCTAGGAAAAAGTTGCATATAGATGGAGTATATCTAGGAGAATAACTACATATAGATAAGCTACATCTAGGAGTCAAACTACATATTAGAGTGGGTTTAACTAGGGGGAGGACACATATACATGATGTATATCTAGAAGAGAATTGCATATAGATGGGATATATCTAGGAAGAAACAACATATAAATGTGGTTTTTCTAGGAGGAAAGTACATATAGAGGGAAAATACCTAGAAAGAGAACTACATATAGATGAAGTATATCTAGGAGAGAACTCTAGATAAATGGGCATTATATAATAGAAGTACTAAATATAGATGAGGTATATCTCGACAAGAACTATGTATAGATGAATATTCTAGAATAGAGCTACATGTAGATGGAGTATATCTAGGAGGAGTACTACACATAAGCGGGTATATCTAGGAGAGAACTACATATAGGTAAGGTATATCCAAGAGAGAACTACAAGTAGATGAAGTATATACAGGAGAGAACTGTATATAGATGGGGTATATCTAGTAGAGAATTGCATATAGATGGGCTATATCTAGGAGGAGAACTACATATAGATGGGTATATCTAGGAGAGAAGTACATATAGTGTGGAATATCTAGAAGGAGAGCTACATATAGATGAGGAATATCTAGGAGGAAAACTGTATGCAGACAGGGTATATCGAGGGGAGAACTACATATGGATGGGGTATATGTAAGAGGAGAACTATTATATCTTCAGGGATATATCTAGGAGAGAATTGCATACATATTGCGTACATATTGAGAGAACTACATGTAGATGTGGTATGTTTAGGAGGATAACTACATATAGGTGGGGTATATCTAGGAGATAACAAAATATAGATGGGATATATGTAAGAGAAGAATTATTAAATATTTAGATTGGATATATCTAGCAGAGAACGACATACAGATGGGTATACCTAGAATAGAATTGCATATAGATGGGGTATAACTGGAAGGAGAATTACATATAGCTGGGGCATGTCTAGGAGAAGAACCACATCTAGATGTTGTATATCTAGGAGAGAACTACATATAGATTGGAAATATTTAGAAAGAGAACTGCATATAGATGGTGAATATCTAGGAAGATCTACATATAAATGGGGAATATCTAAGA
Source organism: Tarsius wallacei (assembly GCA_963574415.1). Taxonomy (NCBI): domain Eukaryota; kingdom Metazoa; phylum Chordata; class Mammalia; order Primates; family Tarsiidae; genus Tarsius; species Tarsius wallacei. The sequence continues at coordinate 16,477 of CAUYQG010117081.1, forward strand.
GGAGAACTACACATAGATTGGGTATAAATAGGAGAGAATTGAATATAGATGGGGTATATTTATGAGAGAACTACATATATATGGGGTATATCTAGGCTGGAGCTACATTTAGATGTGGCATGTCTAGGAGAGAATTGCATACAGAAGGAGTATATCTAGTAGAGAACCAGATATAGATGGGATATAACTGGGTGTAACTACTTATAAATGGGGTATATGTACAAGGAATACTACATATGGATGGGGTATAATTAGGAGAGAACTACATAGAGGTGTTATATATATGTAAGAGGAGAACTATTATATATTTAGACTGGATATATCTAGCAGAGAACTACATACAGATGGGTCAATCTAGAATAGAATTGCATATAGATGGGGTATAGCTGGAAGGAGAATTACATATAGCTGGGGTATGTCTAAGAGAAGAACCACATCTAGATGTTGTATATCTAGGAGAGAACTACATATAGATTGGGTATATATTTTAGGAGAACTCTGTATAAATGGGGCCATATCTGGGGAGGAGACAGACAGTCTCAGTGGGTTGAAGTAGCAACTGAAGTCATGGACACTGGAGACAGAGAGTACAAGAAGATAGCATATCTGGCCTAGCATATGGCTCAAAACTACAGGTATGGGGGAGCCATCAATGATTCTTGAGCAGGAGACTGAAACAATATCGCCATTCACTTTACTAGACCCTTTGTATATGTTATATGCACTGTCCTGCCCTCTCTCTGCCTGGACAGTCCTTTCCTCTCTCTATCCACATTCTCATTGCCAGTTCATTTTTTAGATCCCAGGTCCACTGTTTTTGCTTTTAGTGACAGACCGACTCTTAGATGGTGCCCACATTCATGCCTCCTGGTGTTCGTGCCTTTGTGTAATCCCTTCCACTGGAGTGTAGTGGAACCTATGACTTGCTTTTAACCAATAGAGTACAAAAATTTAAAGCATTCCTTTCTTTAATTTTGTAATTCTTTACTGTGGAATAGCTCAGAATGTCAGTTTTGTTTAAGTAACAGAATTGATAACTGAGCAAGGAAACGTAATTTGGATTATAAAATTCTTGCTTTAATAAAAATTCCTTAAACAGTG
>CAUYQG010117087.1:0-16110 GCA_963574415.1 Tarsius wallacei
AAAAAAAGAGAGAAAAGAGACAGTTTTCATAATTATGAATGAAATACCAATAGCCCCTTTTTTATGTTATTGCAAAGATGATTTTCCAAAAATCATTTATAATTGGTACCAGGAAGAGAGTTCTATTGAATTGAATATCGTTTATCTCAGTTCTTTATATACAGTAGATGATCAATGGATATTTATTGACCACTGGCTATGTAACATTTAATTTTCTTTCTTTTTGCTTTAAAAACAGTGTTTACTCATTGCAGAAGATTTGGAAATATATATAAATGAAATATCTAAAAAATGAAAAATATAAAAAATATTAAAAAATGAAAAAAATAATCTACAATTTCAAAACTCAGAGACATCATTTTTAAGAGTAGCATATATTTTATGTCACCACATTGAAAAGGTGCTGGTAATAAAATTAATATATTATTTTTCTTCTGCTCTCATAAAACTTAAACTGAGTAATGGGTCAATCCAAAGGGTGGGTTCGTAATCACAATTTCTGACCTCACAAGCACTCTGAGTATTCTTTTTCAGTGAGGCATTATTAATAGTAATAATCACTGACATTTATTAAGTAATTACTATGCACCAGGTACTGTGTTGAGGCTTTATATATATTAATTAATGTAAACCTCACAACAACTCTATATATCTGGCTCTATTATTTACAAATGAGGAAATCAGAGCATTTGACATTAAAAAATATGCCCAAGAGCACATGGTTAGGAAATGGTACAGCTAGGATTAAATTAAAAATTAAGGGGCTCTGATTCTATAACATGTACAGAAATATTTTGCTTCTCTTTACTTTGGTGGTAAGAACCCGGTTTTTTTTTTCTTCTTAATTTTATTTTAAAGATGTGGGATGCAATTCAGGATTAGTGGTTATTGTTCAGATAAAGTTTGGGCCTCCTTTTGGTTTCCACTTTGCCTGGTTTGAGATCAGGTGCCCTTCATTACATGTTTTGCTTTCAGGGCCTAATGCACAAAGCACTCCCACCCCAGTGGTATCCCGCTACTGCCCATTTCCAGGCTTTAAAATTAAATATATCGAAGGGGACACTTATTTCCTATTTCTCGTGCATTTTTTCACGTGGAGGGGCTTTCACTTCTGGTCACTTTCTATGCCTTCATTTTCTTCTTCTCATGTCTCACATCCCATTTGTGAGAAAGGAGACTTAAACTGGTTGTCACTGCCTGAGCCATCTTCTTTCTCTACTGTATTTAGACTCTACCTGAGTGAAGAGAAGGTGCATTCTCAGCTGTTCCTGGGGAGTGTAGGCTGCCTGGGTGGGCATGGCTCATAAGTTTCTTTTGGGAAAAGGGTCAATTAAATTCAAGGAAGCATATAACCCTATTGCTCTGTGCCTGTCATCTCCTGTTTAACTCTTTACCTAGAATCTATTCGTCTGATGTATATCTGTTGCAGTTTATCAAACTCTTGGGCATGAAAGAAGTGTTTTTATTTACCTTCTGTGACTCTTAGATGATGGTCCTAGATTCTTTTCTAGTCTTCACTGTCTTTGTATGAAACCGTGGGCAAGTAACTTTACTACTGATACTGTCTCAGTATCTTCAGTGGTAACACAGGACATACTTTTTCCTTCCTCATGGGATTTTTGTTAGGTCTAAGTGAATTAATATGTACCAAAACACGGAGCAATTGTTTTGGAAAACAAAGGAGAACAAAACTAAGATTTGAAAGTTTGTTTTGAGGTCAGTAGGCTTAGGTTGGAGGGGAGAAGTGACTTTGGCTGCACCAAGTGCTTTGTCATTCCATTCATCCCCTGACCCCACACCCATGGGCCGAAGCCTGAACTTTACTTGTGTTACTTTATCTCATTCTCACAAACATAAAAGAGGCATTATTTCCCATATTTTGTTATGTGGACACTGAGGTTTAGCGTGGTTAAGCAACTTGCCCAGGGTCACACAGCTAGCAAGAAGAAAGGCTGGTACTATATTCCAAACCAAGTCTGAAGTCCGTGCTCTTTCAGGACTCACTAGTAGTTATAGCAGGACCCGGGGATTATGAGCATGGACTCAGGTTCTCCTGTTAGAGTGGGCCAGTGTCAAGGAGGTCACTAAATGACGACAGAAGGAGGCCTTGACCCAAATGGTCAGAATCTTACACAGAATGCAGGAATAACAGCTTAGAGGCTGACCTAAGGGGACTATGGCTTTTTAAAAAAGAGGAATGATTTTTCTATCCACCTATTACTCTTCCCTTTGTAAATACAGTTCAGATTTTTAAAATACTGGCTTCTAAACACAGAATCATGCAGCTTGTGATCAAATTCTCACCCTTCAGGATCCTGCAGTGTGTTTTTCGACTACAAATCCTATTTCCTCCCATAAGGGGTTTGAGGTTGTCTCTTCCTGTACCACTGTCAGAATTCTCAGTCCCTGTTAGTCTTTTCTATACTGTGCTCTTTTCTCCCTCATCCTTGAATGCAATGTAGTTCTGCCTAAGGAAGCATAATGTGCAGAAAGGAACACACGGTTTAGGGGAAATTTTGATAACGCATCTGCTCTGAGAGCACAGAGAATTTGCTTAAAAGTAGGCACTGGACTAAATGACAGTATGCAGAATGCATTGTATTGTGCTTGTGGTTGTCTTTGCCATGGAAAAGATCACTTTCTCAAGGGACAACGTGAGTTTAGTCATCATTTGAAACAGATACAGATTCTTATATAAAACTGTTATAAAATGAAAGCAACATTTGTTAAGTGTACTGTGCTAGGTATTTTGACATGCATTATCTCAATTTTTTTTCGTGATAATCCTAAAAGATGAGTATTGTTCTCATTGCTTTTACGAGAGGAAAATTGGGGCTCAAAGAGATTGAATACTTTGCCCAGGGTCAGATATACAGTAAGTGCAGGCACCAGTAAGACTCATGCCTGAGACTGTTTCCAAATTCCCTGCCCTTTTTGCTCTTCCTTGCATGAACTAGTACATTAAATATGAATGGGGGAAACTTCACTTGGAGGCTTTTTCCTCAGAGGAAACCTAGGAATCCCTTCTCTGCTTGTAAGCGGACATATTAGTATGAACTCATGTCCATCTATAAATTATCTACAGTGTGATCAATTCTGAAGCTGGCAAGGACAAACTTGGGCAAATAGCTGCTCTTTACAGAAAGCCTAGAATTGGAAAGAGAATGACTATGCTCTGTGCCATGAATTTTTCAAGAGAAATGTTGCAAAGGATAGAAATCTTGATAGACATGATTTTTTTTTTGAAAAGCTCCATATGAGAAAATCTTCCACAAGGGACATCCCTTTTACCAACTTGGCAAAGACTGAAAATACAGAGCTTCCAGGATCAAAGCCTATTCGCAATGTGAAGAACTATCCCCTGACAAACAGTCTAGAAGAGGGAGGTCTCCTTTAATCTTTTTTTCCCCTTTGTTTTATTACTTTTTTTTTTCTAAGGGGAAAAATTCTCTTTTCATTTTCTTTTGCTGACTAACTCTTCCCTTTAAACATTATCATCTCAAGACTCATGGCAATTTCCTCCCTTTACATTAAGAATGACTATAAACACAAATCATTTTTGAGTTTCTATTTCAGGACGTTGTTTTTCTCCTCAACTGTTCAGAGGTAAGCAACACAAAGTTTATGTGAGCACATCACTTAGGTTTCAGCAGAACCAGAAGTTTTCCATCTCTCCTCTTCTCTCTGTACATTCCAGAGTTGTGGAGAAAAATGTTTCCTGTGACAACAGGAAAGCAGTCTGAATCAATCAAAGATTATTTTTAATTTTTGTGAACTGGAGAGAAGAAACATACTTTTGAAAGATATTCAGAGTCCAGGTAAGCTCTATAAAGGGAACCAGAGGCAGTTATTACAAATGAAACTTGAGGTTTGTGGTTACGGGCTTATGCGCTAAAGATTTTACAATTTCATTCAATATATCCTAATTTTTAGAACAAATGCCAAATTAAGGGAGAGAGGGTTATTGCACACAGCTCTCTGCTTAGGGGCCTAAAATAGGTGAACACAACTGATGTGAATGTTTACTTCTGAGTTGTTCTTTTCAAAAAAGCTTCAATTATTAAAAAATAAAATCATCATTATTATCTCATTACAATATGGGCCCAGGATATGAAAAAAATTGATTACCTGATCTTTAGTTCCTTACTCTATTCTATCTATCTCTGATTTTGTTGCTTGGGGATAATTGGTCTATCAACACTCTTCCTGAATAATCAATCTGGTTAATTTAGCCTATAAACCACTTTTCCCCTGGTGTCTGGTGTAACATATTGTTTAGTAATGTGCCCAGTAAAGCATAAAAAGTAACTCCCAGAAACGGGAAAGGAAGCAGCGCTCAGATTTTGAACTTGAGTATCTTGCATTTTACCCGTCTGCTGGGCTGTGTGGTAACTGACTTTTTATTTATTTAGTTTTTAGCCATATGACTAACCTTACCTCATTGTGCTTGGCAGCTGAACAAAATGCACAGTGCTATATTCTGAAGCGCCCACTCATTCTTTATTGCTTTTATGACAAAGCTGTCCCTCCACATGTCAGCTCTGCCCTCTGACCCAAGGCGTTTGCTTCAAGTAAACACGCCAGATGGTGGAGAAAAGTGATGGGTCAAAGAACAACCCTTGAGGGTCAGGAGTCACCAAATCCCTCTTCACAAAGCAAACTTAAAAGCAACAATTTCACCAAATGCTGTGGAGTGCTTTCACAGTGGAAATGGAGGTGGGAAGGGTAGCCCTTAATTACATATTTTGCTTTCAGGGCCTAATGCTTTTAGGTACTGTGTCTATTGGCTAATTTGAACATAAGCAATTTATGAGAAATGGTAAAAAACAACAACAACAGAAAACAAGCATGACAGATGGATCAGTCTTATATTCAGCAAAGAGCAGAAAGGTGAATAGCTTGTGTGTGAATGAGCATTCTAAGCTCTGGCCAGAAAATTACAGAAACAATTTAGATTCCTTTTCTTTTTTTAGAGGCTATTGTTGAAAGTCGAGGCCAAAGAGATGCCATTGTCTAAAATACACTGGACCTTTAAAAAGGCTCCGGTAACCCTGAAGGAAGGGTTTACGCGAGATCCTTCTTTTCTTTTCCTTGTTTCGTGTGGTGCTGTGTGAGTCCAGGTGTATGAGCATTTGTGGAGTTCCTGTAAAAAACTTAAGCACAATGATGAGTCCTTTTTATGCTTCTGTTTTCAAAAGTAATTTAACAAAATGTTTATTAGCTATTTTATAGGACTGTATATTTTAGAAAGAACATTAGAATAGAAGTTATTTCCTGCAGATAAACTGGCACAGATAGGTACTATTACCTCTCTTTTGCAGATAATGATGGCATGACATGTCTGTAAAATGTTCTAGATAGAATATTAAAATTTTTTAATAATTTAAAGAGGAGAAAACTTTTAATTTTTTGCTTATTTAGGGCATTGAAATACATCCATGGCCTTAAAATTCTTTCTGGGGGTAAGCACTGTTATAAATGACTTTCAGGATAAAATGTGTCTTCCAATTGCTAAGCAAAAGAACTTATTTTGTGTGTGTGTGTTATAATGAATTCTCTAGCTAGGATACAGTATAAAATAGAGAATTTAATTGGGATTCCAAATGTAGAGGTCATTTCTAAGGCTAAATTTGTGTTCTTAATAAGTTATCCAGCTTCTATGATATATCATCCATGAAAAGAATGGTAATAATAGTTACTCTCTAAGTATTACCAAATTGACATTTAATAATATTTATAATAATCGCCAGTTATTGAGTGTCTACTATGGGCCAGAAACTTTATGAGGTACTTTAGATCTATGCCTAATTTAATTTTTCCAATTCTAGCAAAATAAACAGCAACTAATATTTATTTAGTGTTTACAAATTACCAATTGCTGGGTTTATTACTTTGTATATGGTATCTCGTTTACTCCTCAAAACAACCCTAGAATGTAGATACAATTATTAGTGCCATTTCATAAGTGAGAAAACTGAGGTTTAGTGAGATTAAACAACTTGACCTAGAAAGTGGGTACAAATATAAGCACCATTCTATAAGCGAGAAGACTGACATTTAGAGAGATTAAGCACCTTGTTCAAGATCATACACCTGGTATGACTTATGGCAGATGTAGACTGGAACCCAGGGTGCATGTTCTTAGTCATGACTAGGTATTGTTATTATCCCTACTACACTAGGAATAAAACTGGGATTCAGAGTTGCTGCTTCCGCCCAAAGTCCCACTGCTACCAAGAGGCAGAAAGTACATCCAAACTCAGGTTTTTCTAACGTTAAAGCCCACACTAGATATGGTGGACACTCTCTCAATAGATCTACATTCAAACACCCTAGAAAAGTAACTCCTATTCTCCATGGCTTCTGTAAAAGTACATGCTGGTACTTACTGTATTATGAGTACTCATGGCTAACGGGCTACTTTCTAGTTTGTTATCCCAATTGTCGAGTTCTGTGTTTAGAGCTGTGTAGTTTTCTTTTTTTTTTTCTTTTTTTTTGAGTTGGAGTCTCACTCTGTCGCCCAGACTGAGGTGCAGTGGCCGCTCCCGGCCACCGCAGCCTCGACCTGCTGGGCTCCGGCGATCCTTCCACCTCAGCCTTCCAAGTAGCGCTTCTATACCTGGCTAATGTTTTTGATTTATTGTAGAGATGAGGTCTCGCTAAGTTGCCCAGGCAGGTCTCGAACCTGCGGGCTGAGGCAATCCACTCACCTCAGCCTCCCAAGGTGCGGGACTACAGGCTGAGCCACCGAGCCTGGCTTTTTTTACAAGATTTTAAAAAGATCTTGCACTTATTTCGCTTAGTTAGCTCATTGTTCTTAGAATAAGTTTTATTTAATTATATTTTCAATTATTTGATACTGATGCTTCTGTCTTTCTACCTTGAGGGACACTTGCAATTTTGATATTGCCTCACCATTCTTGGTTCTTTTTATGTATCATTTGCTTCTTAAAATTTTTTCTTTTATAACTTTTTTCTGTAAATCAGGGAAACATTTTATATTCTATAAACTGCAACATCGATTGTAATTTTTACTATTTCTTTTCTGTGTTTTAATTACTTGAACGAAGATTTTAATTTTGCAATTGCGTGTTCAATTTTCCTTCAGTCTTATTTTTTCTTACCCATCTTGTTTCTTTACCTAATTTTGTCTTTATTTTCGCCTATTTTTTTATTCGGTCCAGACTGAAGTGCAGTGGCACAATCATAGCTCACCACAGCCTTGACCTCTCGGGTTCAGGTAATCCTTCTACTTCAGACTTCCAAGTCCCTGGGACTACAGGTGCATGCCACTAGGCCTGGTTAATTTTTTTTTTTTAATTTTTTTATTTTTACTTTTTGTAGAGATGAGATCTCACTATATTGCCTAGCCTGCTCTCAAACTCCTAGGCTCAAACAGTCCTCCTGCCTCAGCCTCTCAAAGTGCTGAGATTATAGGTGTGAGCCACCATGTCTACTTTTGTCTTTAAATCCCAGTGAGTTCATTTTTTGTTAACTTTAGCTTTCAAATTTGTAGATACGGTGTTTTATTCTCTCTTGTGATTTCCAAACATCTTCAGGGTCCTCCAGTGTACCATTTTCAGAGATATTCTCTTCAAACCATTCATTCATTCAATCACCAAATATTTGTCAAGCTTTCATTAAATGATTTCTAGAGTATATCAAACTAAAAGACAAAAATCTAGTGAAAAACTTAATAGGGAAGTAAATATTATAGCATATTATATTTTAATTGTATAGCTTCAGGGAAAAAAATGACCAGAAAGATAGGCTTGTTGATTTCTTGCTGAAATCCTGAGTTCTAAAATTATGTTTTCTAATATACTACATTCAAGGTAAAATACTGAATTTGAGGTAGTCTTTACAGCTGTGAAGAGATTGCAGAAAAGGTAAAAGTGTGTTAAGAGTTCACATTAGGTACAAGGGCATACTTTCTCATAATTATCTTTTTGTGCTTGTACTCTACTTAGAAGCCAAATGAGAAAGTGTGTAAGAAATTAAGGTGTAAGGATGCAGTATGGTATGGAGCAATGGTTTTCATACTCTTCCCCTGCTTCCCAGCCCCTAGAATCCTTTCTTTAAGTTAAACCTTATGAACTTATAACATGTACAAAAGAGATAAGTGAATCTATTTGTTCATGTGGGGTGTGTGTGTGTGTGTGTGTGCGTGTGTGTGTTGTGGTAGGGTTGAGTATTCAAGGAAGGGTTGCCTGTTTTTATAGTATGGCAGAACTTTGAGGTTAGACTGATTTGCCTTTAAACACTGGTTGTGCCATTTTCTGTTTGCTCTTAACATCCTCTGCCTTGGTATAAACAAATTTTAAAATACTCTTCCAGAGTGTTAATTTGGGAATTAACTGGAAAACATACCAAAAATACCAAAAAATACCAAAGCCTCTTGTTCATAGTAGATTCTCAATCAATGTTGATTTCCTTCTACAAATCTTTCCAGTTCCAATGTTTCTAGTCAGAGAGTGAGAGTGTTGGCCTTCCCCACCACCACCTTCCCCCAACACTAAGGCTTGTAGCACACGTTCTCCTCTCTGTGGGGGAAATGTGGCAACAACTCCAAATCAATTGTGGCAAAGGAAATTCCTTACATAAAGCAAAAAAAAAAAAAAAAAAAAAAAAAATCTCTGCTAAGTTGGACAGAACCAACAAAAAGATTAATGGCTTATGATTACCAACAGTTATTGGATGAATTATTTGTGCTTTTTGATGATTCCTTGTGTGACATTTAAAAAGTGTAGATTGAGAAAACATATAAATCCAAGAGAACTTAAACGAAAATTATGGCATCAGATTGAAAGTTTGACTTTTGTATGGTCTTTTATGTAATAGTATACAGCATGTAGTATGTGCTAGTTACTGTTCTAAGTGCTTTATATATATTAAAGTTTTTATTTTTTCACCAACCTTTTAAGGGATTGTTTACCATTATTCCCACTTTTTTGATAAGCAAACTGAGACAGTGAGAAATGAAAAAGTGTGACTAATCACTCGGTAAGTAGCATTGGGGGGTTTTAAGCCCACAGAGCCTGGCGGTTGTGTCACCACTTGCAACCTCTGACCTCTAACCTCTATCTCTAATGGCCAGGTGGGATGGACCTGTATTGCATCACATGTTGAAAAATGTGTTTTACTATAAAATGCAAAATATATTTTTTTTACCAGAAATTTTTTGTGAACTGATAGTCCTTGTTCATATCTTCCTCTTAATGGTTTAAGAACTTGGCTAAGGACTTTGCCATTAGTAATATTTTCTACAAGTAAAAATTACTACCTTTGGAAAATTTCTTTCTATAAGTGATTTTCAGAAAGTTAGCATGAAAAATTGGATTATATTTCTGATGGGTCTTCCAACACTTTGCTAACTTGTAAATATTGAATTAAGTGAAGTATACCTTCCTTTTCCATGTGTGAGAAAACCTTGTATGATATTTAGACCAAATGATATTATTCCTTTGATGCTGAAGGTATAGAGAATACATAAGTATACATCCTTAAATTTTTCTTGTGTATATGTTAAAAAAATGCATGAATAAGTTATTTTGAATATATTTAATATGTCAAAATGTAAGAATACATGGGAGTCTAATCCTATACCAGAGATGAATCTTAAAGATGCTAGTGGATATTGCATTTAGGCTGCACTTAATTGAGGTTCCTTAATGGTTTTGTGATGTATGCTTTCATCTAAATGACCCAACTTCAGCTTTCATCACTCAAATTCAGTATCTGGAGAGTTCTGCATCTTTCAGGTGCATCTCTCTCTCTCTATCTCCTGTCTGAGACTGACAGTAGTTGAGTTTTGAATTGCTGCCCCAAGGTAGTAGTCAAGACAAGGATAGTTCCTTACACTCTCACTTCAAGTAAAATTATATTAAATATAGGTGGTTAATACTTTAAAACTTTGTGTTTTATTCTTCAATCTATGTTACCTAATTACCATTCATACTTCAATTTTCTTGGACTCAGTTTTCCATATTTGTGTAGTGATTGGGTTAGAATTCTGTTAGCCATATCAACTCTTACACTTTATGATTTTGTCTAAAAATTTCAGATGCTTATTTTCCCTCAGTTGATGGTACTTTATATTGTGAATCTAGAAAAATAATAGATCATCTTAAACAAGATACCGTCTAGCAATCTTATGAGAGATGGCAAAGTAACTCTTCCAGAATATCAGGCTTTGCTGTCATACAGTTATTATTTTTACCACTTGCTAATGAAGGACGAAATTACTGTTAACGTCTACTTGTCTGTGAGAATGAAGGGTGAGCTGCGGTAATTTAGAGCACTTCATTTCATGGATTGTTTGGCTGGATATCAAGTAGCTGTTTTGTATTATTGCATAATCTGCAAAGTGAAGAGTGTGAGAAGAGAATGTTAGCTCAAATCCTACTTGCTTTAAATATATTTCAGGGGTGAAAGATCCATCAGCATTGTTGCCACTGTTATTTTTATCAATATCAGACACTTAATCTGAGCTTTGGTACTAGTACCTGGCTCATGCTTGATGGCCAGGAAAGTGACTTTAGCTGATTGATACTCACTGACTACTTACCATACTCATGCTTCAGCCTGTGCTACCACTCCTGGCTAATTTTTTGATTTATTGTAGAGATGAGGTCTCGCCAAGTGGCCCGGGCTGGTCTTGAACCTGTGGGTTCAGGTAACCCCCTCACCTCAGCCTCCCAAAGTGCTGGGATTACAGGCTTGCGCCACCACACCCGGCCTAGTGTATTACTTTTAAGGCAATTTGATGACAGAGGAATTGTATGATTCTGTCATTTTACTGCTTATTGATGGTATAGTTTTATTTATTGATTTTATAGTTCGTTGTTTGATGACAAGTCTAGTCAGGAATATAACATCAAATTATATTGAAGATCCTAAAGTAAAAGTCTTTTAACAACAATCTTTAAAATGTGGGCCAGGCCTGGTGGCTCAAGTCTGTAATCCCAGCACTTTGGGAGGCTGAGGTGAGGTATGGCCTGAGCCCAAGGGTTCGAGAACAGCCTGGGCAACTTGGCAAGACCTCATCTCTACAATAAATCAAAAAATTAGCTGGGCGTGATAGCGTACATCAGTAGTTGCTGCTACTTGGAAGGTTGAGGTGAAAGGGTCGCCTGAGCCCAGCAGGTTGACGCTGGGGTGGCTGTGAGTGTGCTACTACACTCCAGCCTGGGCCATGGAGTGAGACTCCAACTCAAAAAAAAAAAGTGATTTTCAGAAAATAAGTTCAGATTCCCAATTTATAATCTCTCTCAATACATGGGAAAACTTAAGATATTCATATTTTTTGCTAAGAAATAGTTCCCCATTTCCTTAATGCTGTTGGATTGTTTATCTTTCCTTTTTGGGATAAGAGGAGACTCAGATGATCAGACATTTAAATAATGCGTGAATTTACAGCCATGTACAGAAATGTAATTTTATTATGCCTGAACAGATCTCCGTTGATTGGCTTGAGCTTCAGATAGAATAGTTGGCCAACATTTAGTGGTCATGTTGTACCAAAAATGCATATCTTTATATGCAGAATAAAATCCAGAACAGTTAAATGTTCTCATTGTGAGAGGCATGTGGGGACTCAGAAGGACTTTGAGGTCAGCATACATTTTCAACTTATTAGGGAAACAACTAGGGACGTTTGGAAACAATATGTAGGTAGATTACTATTGTTCTTTGGCAAAATTTTCCCTCAACTTTTAGCTGTAGTTTTAGATTATATGAATTTATCTGTCTTGCTAGCCCAAAATATTTGGTAGAAGCTCATTCAAAAAGTAACATAAGAAAAATGTAATTTCCTATAGATTTGCAAATTTACAATGGTAACATAGGATTGTATCATATAAATTGAAACTAAAAATAGCAAGGGAGCCATCTTGTGAAATACTGTTTGAACTGCAGGCACATAGTTTCTGGGCCAAGAGGAAGTTTGAAGACATTAATGTCAAAACAACCCTTTGATTCAGTTACTTTAATGGATACATTTGTTTTGATGCGTCTATATATTATTTCCCAGTCTGACTAGATAAAACAGCGTATATCTGCAGAATGGCATGTCTAGAAACAGATTTTTACACTATGGTTATATAACTGAGAAAAGTTTTCTGTAAAAGTCTGTTTCTGGGCATGCCATTCTTCATATATATGCTGAAAAATTGAGTTTTTCTGTTATATAACTGAAAAAGTTTGAGGACCTTGATCCCAAATACTCAATTGCTCTGAGCAATTGAATTAATAGTTTAAATCCCAGTTTTAACAGTTAACAGTCTTTCAACATTGAATACATTAGTTCACTTCAATAATCCTGTTTCCACATTCAGTAAGTGGGGATATTTGTACTTTAACCTCATAGGGGTTGGGTGTGGTGGCTCACACCAGTAATCCCAGCACTTTGGGAAACTGAGGCGAGAGGTTTTCTTGAGGCCAGAAGTTTAAGACCAGCCTGTGCAACACAGAGACCCCGTCTCCACAAAAAGGGAAAACAACAACAACCATCTCATAGAATTGTTGTGAAAGTTAAATTAGGGTATATACATGAAAGGATTAGCCCTATATCTGATATGTAGTGAGAGAGCAAGTGTTCAATAAATAATAATGTTTATATCTTTCTTATTGGTAATGGAAATTATTTTATTATTGGTAATGAAAATATAGTAATATGGTAACACCATTGCAGTCTAGAAGAGGTAATTCTGATCAATGTTGTTCTGTGTACAAAGAGGAAGGTACAGATTTACTGTGAGGCTAAAGGTTGACCTTAGGACTCCTCAATTGCACATACCTGCTTCCTAATTTTTATTCTTTTTTCCTTAAGAGCCCTGTATAGTGTGAGGTCCACAAACCCTGTATCCATCACAGGGGTGTGAATTAGAATCACTTCTGTAAATATTTAAAAATAGATACGTACATTTCCTCCCCTTCCCAGTAGGAGACAAGAATTTGTTCTGAGTTAAGTTTTTAAAATTTCATACATAGTTCTGATGTGCATCCTTGGTTTAAAACCACTGTATAGAAGAACAACGCACAACGTGTGAAAGTTCTAAAATGAGTTTGTCGTATGTGAGGGATACCCACAAAAACTGGAATTTTTTTTTTTTTTGGAATACGGGCATCTTGTAGTACAGGCTTCTCCTGCTAGGTAAGTGTTCTAAGAGCCCATCAGCTTCAGTGTACCAGCTAGCATTGTTGTGAGAGACTGCATTCACCTTCAGTGAATTTTTTGAGGGGAGGGGAGATTCTTCCATTGCTTTTGCCCATTTTATCATGGGTGATTTATGAGCGCATTTGCCCATACTGTTCTGTGTGTTCAGCGGTTTTTGACCAAAAAAGGTATGACTGCCATACCCCATCTCCACTCTCCTATTCACCTGATCTTACCCTGAGCTACTTTTTTTTGTTGTTTCCCTGGACGAAAAAAGTCTTCAAAGGGAAATGTTTTGCTGATGTGGAAGAAGTGAAATAAAAAACAGCAGAAGCACTAAAAACCATCGAAATTGATGAGTTCAAAAGCTGTTTGAGCAGTGGAAAAAGCATCTTGATAGGTGTATTCCATCAAAGAGTAGTTTGAAGGTGACTGAAGTTTGACCATGTAAGAATAAATACACAATTTTTTATAAATACATTCTGAGTTTTTTTGTGTTTACCTTGTGTCTTTTTACCAAGACATTGTTTGTGCCTTAATTAAAATTATAATTTTCTGGCACCATATTTCTTCTTCAGTGTTTGGTTAGGTTCTTTTTTCAGACTGCATAACGATGGCTTTGACTAGCTTTTTAAAAAAGACAATTATGTTATTGTCATTTTACCTTGATGTCTGAAAGCCTGGTCGTCTTCTTAAATTGCTTACTAAGTACATCCTGAATTCGTGTGGTTCTTTTTTTCACCTCAATTCTAACTTTTTACTCTTATGTCCTACGTTATTAATGTTTTCTATGCCTAAAATAATTTAAATTTTTTTTGTGGTGAAATAGTATTTTAATTATTATTTTTAAGGATTTTTTTTTTTTTTACAATTTGTACTTTTCAAGAACTTTGCTTTTTCTTGTCAGTTCTGAATTAAATGAAAGGCAATAAAAAGAATAGTAGAACTACCTAGAACTTAACATGTCTATTTAATTAAAGTATGCAGTATTCATAAAAACCTATAATTATTTTCAGTTCATCATATTTTTTTGAATATCTATTCTGAGCAAATCCCTACATAAGATATGTGAAGGAAAGAAAAATGATTACCAAAGAGTCTCTTTTCCCAAAAAGTTTATGATGAAAAGGAGGAACAAAAGCCTGTAACCAAATAACCAAATAGCAAGTGTTCATGTTAGAGTAATGCATAGTTCCTCTAAGGGCAATAGAAAGTACTATGTAAGTCAGAAGAAGGCAAGACTCCAGCTGGTTGAAGCGTAAGACATAGCTGTAGGTGGAAGTGGTGTGAGGTGGGCAGAAAGGATACGATTTCAACATGATAATTGAAGGGACATCCTTGTACCAGCTAGAAGGAGCAAACAATAAAAATGGAAGGAATCAGAGAGTTCAACTTGGTAATTATTTAGTGAGTAATGATAACTCTGGTCTTACTAAAAGGTAGAACAATTGCACACCAGGGAGTATTGCTAATAAGAAGTGGTGATTTATACTTAAAGATTTTTGAACACTTAAGGATTTTATTTTAAAACTACAGAGTATCAAAGTCGAAGCTGTGCTTTAAAAAGAGTTAGCTATTATGAGATGGATCTGGGTGAGAAAAGACCACACTCAGGCTGTTTCAGTGCCTTGAGATAGTGGTAACTAACTGCTAAGACGTAGGGAGGGAAAATAGAAGGGTTGTGTTGGTGGTAGGGGAGTCTGCCTGCAAAGCCTTTTGGGACCTGGGGAGATTCGAGAGCTCTGTGCCTGTGGTGACGATTTGTTATTTAAACCTCAAAAGATGGTGGTGGTGAGACCATAAGTGTTGAAGAGAAGGGTTAGTATATTTTTTAGAGCTCAGAGAGCTGGAGGACCTGTCTGTGGGGATGTGGGTGCTGGAGGAAAAACAGTACTTTATGAAAAGACACTCCATGAAGAAGGTCGTTGAAAGAGAAGGGCAAGCCGGGCTCGGTGGCTCAACCTGTAATCCCGCGCTTTGGGAGGCCGAGGTGAGTGGATTGCCTGAGCCTGCGGGTTCAAGACCGGCCTGGGCAACTTGGCGAGACCTCATCTCTACAATAAATCAAAAAAACTAGCCGGGCGTGGTAGCGCGCGCCTGTAGTTCCGGCTACTCGGGAGGCTGAGGCGGAAGGATCGCCGGAGCCCAGCAGGTCGAGGCTGCGGTGGCCGGGAGCCGCCACTGCACTCCAGTCTGGGCCACGGAGTGAGACGCCAACTAAAATAAATAAATAAATAAATAAAAGAGAAAGGGAAGGGCAAGACAAGGTAATTTAGACAGTAGTTATTTGTTGGCCGTTCACTAATAATGAAACTCTGAGTTACGGAAGGGAGGAAGATGAAAGAAACTAATGTGATTATTTTGAAAGGAAAAGTACTAATAAGAAGTTAAATCCTGCATTTTCTAAGATTCCTATAGTTTGAGGTTTTAGGTTTAAGTCTTTGATCCATTTAGAGCTGTTTTTTGTGTATGGTGATAGGTAGGGGTCCTGTTTCAATCTCCTGCATGTGGTCAGCCAGTTTTCCCAGCACCATTTACTCAATAGGTTCCCCTCTCCCCATTGGTTGTTGTTGGAGGCTTTGTCAAATCTGAGTTGGTTGAGAAATTGAGGCTTTGCTTCTGGAATCTAAATTCTATTCCATTGGTCTATATACTTGGTCTTGTACCAGTACCAGGCTGTTTTGATTATTGTAGCTTTATAATGAAGTTTAAAGTCCGGGAGTGTGATACCGCAGACTGGGAAAAAATATTTGCCAACTCCAAGTCTGACAAAGGCCTAACATATAGGATCTATAAGGAACTCAAACGTGCTGAAGAGAAAAAAACAAACAGCCTCATTACAAAGTGGGCAAAAAATATGAATAGACAGTTCTCAAAAGAAGACATATGAGCAGCCAACAGATACATGAAAAAATGTTCAGCCTCACTAGTCATCAAAGAAACGCAAATTAAAA
>CAUYQG010117095.1:0-18447 GCA_963574415.1 Tarsius wallacei
GTGGCTCAGCCTGTAATCCCGCGCCTTTGGGAGGCTGAGGTGAGTGGATTGCCTGAGCCTGCGGGTTCGAGACCCGCCTGGGCAACTTGGCGAGACCTCATCTCTACAATAAATCAAAAAATTAGCCGAGCGTGGTAGCGCGTGCCTGTAGTTCCAGCTACTTGGAAGGCTGAGGCGGAAGGATCGCCGGAGCCCAGCAGGTCGAGGCTGCGGTGGCCGGAAGCGGCCACTGCACTCCAGTCTGGGCGACAGTGAGACTCCACCTCAAAAAAAAACCCCAAAAAAAAAAAAAAAAAAAAAAAGATAAACTCCTAGAAAATAGATAAACGCATAACAAGGGTTTTAATACATTCTTCCCCTTGAACACAACTGTAACTAAAAATATAGCCGGGTGCAGTGGCTCACACCTATAATCCCAGCACTTTGGGAGGCTAAGGTGGGAGAATTGCTTAAGCCCAGGAATTCGAGACCAGCCTGGGCAGCTTAGCAAGATCTCATCCCCACAAAAAAATAAAAAATTAGCTGGGCCTGGTAATGTGAATCTGGAGTACCAGCTATTCGGGAGGCTGAAAAGGGAAGA
Source organism: Tarsius wallacei (assembly GCA_963574415.1). Taxonomy (NCBI): domain Eukaryota; kingdom Metazoa; phylum Chordata; class Mammalia; order Primates; family Tarsiidae; genus Tarsius; species Tarsius wallacei. Next base: position 581 of record CAUYQG010117095.1, read on the forward strand.
TTGCTTGAGCCCAGAAATTCAAGACTGTAGTGAGCCATGATTGTGCCACTGTACTCCAGCCTACGTGACAGAGTAAGACTAGACTGAAAAACAATAATATGTGTGTGTATGTGTGTGTGTGTGTGTATTTTCCATCCCTGCCCCTTCCACCTCAGCCAGTAGATCACTGCCGTGAACGGTCAGGCTTAGAAGGTCAGGCAGGACTGAGGGAGTTGCAGGGAGCTGATACGTGCAAATAGGTTTAAACTTGACACACAAGTGGAAACTAAAACCCTAGTCTTCTCTCAGATTTCTCCAACTAAAAACTCTAAAATTATTTCTGACATTTAAAATAACTGTCCACATACACACAATGGAATATTACGCATTCATAAAGAAGGACAAACATATGGACTTTGCAGCAACTTGGATGGATTTAGAGTCTTATCATACTCAGTGATCTATCACAGAAACAAAGAACAAAGTAGCATATGTTCTCACTCATAAGCAGATCTTGAACAATCATCATAATACTGTAAGAAAGGGATTGGCAGTGGTGGGAAACCATCAGGGGGGAGGGGTGGGAGTGGCAGTTGAGGGAAACTGCTAGGGTAAGGAGGGGCACACCTCATCAACAAGGGTACCCGCATAATTAACATTTGTATACCTAACCCTGAATTGTACCCCACATCTTTATAATAAAAAAAAAGAAAATAACTGTCCTACCTCTGGGGTGGGGGTCAAAGAGAACACAAAAATCTTAAGGTTTTTCTTTTTAAGACGTGGGGTCTAATTCAGGATTAAGTAGACAAGTGGACATCGCATGGGGAAAGTCTGGGCCTCCCTTTGGTCCCGCTTTACCTGGCTTAAGATCAGGTACCTTTATTGATGTTGTGTCCCCGCCCCCCCACAGCAGTCTTAAGTTTTTAAATTTAAAAAAGATACCAAAAAAGGCCTTGAAAAGTAATTTAAAGTCCAGAAAGAGTGACAGAAGGATACGAACACAGTTTTTAAGTTGGCCTAACAGCCAGAGAGGAAACAAGAGAGCAGCATTGCAGCAGCCTGTGATGTTCTGAGCTGTCACAATTTGTGTTTAATTGACTCTTGAAAGAATCATGTAGTGCCTAACAGCTTCTTAGGGAGCAAGTTGTTGATCTGAACGATTAGCCAAACTTTAACATATTCAGAACTTAGGGCTGAACACACAAAGGGTCAGCTTCTTCCTGACTGCTAACCTGGTCAATCAGTAAAAGTTCATGTGCTAACAAAAGTGTAAAGATGGTTTTGACTCCTATGTGTTCTGTAACGCCTGATTAAACCTTAAAGTCATCCAACTGTGAGGCCTGAGCATGAGTCAAAGGGCTCAAGACATTCACTACCTTTTACGTCCTTTTTCTTCAAGCCATTTTTCAAACGGATAGAATCTGCACGCCATAAAAGCCTCTTTTTTCAGTATGGTCACAAGGCTGTGCCGCCACCGCTGCTCTCACTGCAGAGCGCTTACGTCAGCCGCAGACGAAGCCCCAACCCACCGGCATGAGCTCCTCATGCTTCCCACCCCCCAGGCCCTGGGAGCCAATCTACGGTGCGTCTCCAGGAATCCACCTCACCTGACATTTCGATACACCGAATCCTACAATACGGGTTCTTTTTTGCCTGGGTTCGCTTACCTGGCATGATGTTCTCAGAGTCCATTTGTGTTGTAGCATGCCTCAGTACTTCACTCCTTTTTATGGCCAAATAATACACCTTTTATGGGGAATACACGACACTGTGCTTATTCACCCATCTGCTGATGAAAACGTGGGTTGCTTACGCGCTAACATTGTGGACAAGCTTCCGTGTGGACACATGCTTTCAGTTCTCCCAGGTACATACCTGCCGTGGAACTGCTGAGTCATACGGGAACTGCACTTAACTTCCTGAGGAGCCAGCCAGATGGTCTCCAAAGTGGCCACACGACTTCACGTCCCCGCCAGTGGCATCCGGAAGCCCCAGCTTCTCACACCTTTGCCAACATTCGTCACTGTGCTACAACGTCTTTTGACACTGACTTTGTTCCCCGCGTTCCGAATAGAAATCAGCGGAGTAGCAGGACTTGTGATGGAAATAAGCCCAGTGAGGGCAGAATCCAGCGCCCAAACCATAATCAGCAAAGAGACATCCCCAGGGAGAAAACAAAACGCCATGGCCCCTCTGAGCATTTACCTGCTGCAAGTCGGCAAGGGAGTAGAGGTGGATCTGTTGGAGGAGGTATTCTCTGGGGAACATTCTGAAAAGAAGGGCAGACACACAAGTGAACTGCGGTGCTTCCAAAAACGCATTTTCTTCTGATACAGCTCTCATTCGAGGATTCCTTCCCCCGCCCACACCCTTTCCCCGGGGAGTCCTCCTGCCCAAACCCTCTGAGAAACCAGAGTATCTTGTTCTCAGATATTTTTCTTCCCAACACAGATGCCAGAGTGGAAGTTAAAAGTTTGATCTCTGGCTTCCGATGTGATCTGAAACATTGTGAGCACTGTGTGGTGGTCCAGGCCTGAGGACCAGAATGTTCCCTGTACCAGCTGTGTCCCTAACAAACTGTGTGATCCTGGGCAAGTCCCATACCCATCTGGCTTCTTCACCGTCGAATGAGAGTGGTTGAACACAACGTCTCTAAATGTCTTTCTAGCTGTATTTTTCTATGTCCAAATAAGTTTATGATAAGTTGTAAATGAGCTGAGAAAAAAGAGGATTTTGAGGCTTCTATGGCGTTTCTAATGGAGAACAGTGGTCTGGAAGTCACATCAATGAATGATCCTCCTACACGGACAGTGATGATAATTTTTAGAACCTAGGGACAGGTGGGAAGAATGAGACAAGATACTTTAAATTGGGATTCCCTGACGAAGCCCAATGTCTCAGCTTCTGTCAGTTCACAGCATCTGGATAGATGACAGTGAATGAACAGGAAAAAACAGTCCACATGGAAAAGCAGGCAGGTACCAAAGAGTAGATGGTTAGAAAACACACATACACAAACTGACCTCGAAACAATCTCAAGGTGCTAGTGTTTCTCTCTTTGTCTTATGTGGTCCTACGCAATTTTCTTGTGTCTTAACTGAAAGAAACTACCAGTTTATTCCACTAACATTGAGGATCATCCATTAGATGCTAAGTACCGTGCCAGGCAGTGAAGCCAGCCCCAGTATCCGAGTTCAAGAAGGTAAAGTCAAGTGAGGGAACAACACATAAACTGAGAGTCCCAATACAATGTGGTCAATGAGCATGGTAAGAGTTATACACATGGTACATACTTTTGGAATGGTCTAACATGGTGGATTCCAACCCTGGCTGTCTAGTAGAATCACTTGGGGAGCTTTTAGAACAAGGACCTGGGTAGAGCCCAGAAACTAGTGCTACAAAACAAAATCCCTTTCTGGTGAATCGTACAGCCATAGTTTAGAACCACTGGCCTAACAATCTGGCTCACTGGGAAATTCGTTATTCAGTCTTTCAACTAGGTATGCATTCGTGGCCAAACCCTAGAGACGAAATCATTCATCCTTTTGCCCATCCAGTGTTGATGAAGCACATACTGTAGCCAGGCTGTGTACTAAGTCACTGAAAATGGAGCACTGAATCAACTAGGTAGTCTTGACCCCATGGCGGAGTGGGGTGGGGATGTTCTAGTTTGGCAATCACCTAGAATGTAGGATGGGCACTGAAGAATTCTGCTGAAAAGCACTGCTTCACCCATAGGAACGGGAGAGACCAAGTGAGTGACAAGGGCATCACACTCTGGGAAACAGAAACCAGCACCTGCAGCCGGGCTCCCTTCTGCTCTGGTGGTTCAGGATTGCACCTGTGGCAGGAAGCAGAGCAGCTCCACACAGCTGAGTGGGGACGGGAAGGCGCTCAATTCCCCCACATGGGATTAGCTTCCCCACAGAAAGGCCCCACCCTGTGGCAGGCAGGCCCTGGCCCTAGAGGCCCGTGCGACGCAACCAACCGGCGGCAGAGAGGATCCAAAGACTTGCTCCTCAGACGCCCCCCGCATTACGCACCCGGAACAGCACGAGGAGCCGGGCTTGGCGCCCAACATCTACATTCTGCTTAGCACTGACAACAATCCTGCACAAGAAGTTCAACCTCCGTTTCACATACAAGGAAACCGAGCTCAGAGGGAAAGACCACTCTGCCCAGGGCCATAGCACTGAGCTTCAAGGCCAGGACTTTCCGACTCCAAAGGCCTGTGCTGCTTCCACGTCCGTGGGTCTGGGAGTGGAGGAAGCTGGGCCTGAGCTGGCCATCTCATCGAGCTGTGTCGTGCACGTCTCTTCCAGGTGAACATCATGACTGTGTAAGCCAGCCTCAATACGGAACCACGGATGCTTTTTAAGCAGGAAAGTCACACTGGCACGCTTTGCTGAAGGCAGGGGGGCGGGGGAGGGCCCTCAGGCAGATATCCCTGACAAGGTATTTTGAGGGTCTGTTCTAGCACAGTGGCAAGGCGAGAGTTTCCACTCGCTGGGTAGACACAAGAGACTTTCTGGAAGAACCGAGAATGTGGAGAAGGAGGGACGAAGGAGAAGTCCAAGTTGACTGAGTACCCACCTTGGGTATCAGAATGGTGATGCCACTGGCCGACTGCAGCCTGCCAGGGAGGGCATAAAGAACATCCAGTAAGTGTGAACGCGAGGCTGAGAAGTCGAGGAATTGGCACTTCCAAGAGCAACCACGGCGCAGAGGGGATGGGTGAAGCTGCGGTGCGGACACCGAGTGGAATGGACTGAGCAGAAGACTGAATGGGAAGGGGCGAGCGCGGACAGGCATTGTTTGCTTTCACTTTGTTCACCTTACAATATTAGACGTATATTTTAGTGGTCTGCAATTTTCTTGTTATGCTTTGAAAATAAACAGGATGTTCGCACACACTGGAGTTTCTAACGTGTCCTCTGTGCTTGTCAAATGTTCTTACCCTCTTACCCTTCACCTAGCTTTCCCTGATATTTGCATCTTACGTAACCATGGCACATTGATCAAAACTAAGAAATTATTCTGTAAATTACAGACTTAATTCAGATTTTACCAGTTGTTTCACTAATGCCCCTTTTCTGTTCCAGGATCCAATCCAGAATACAACACTGCGTTTATGGATTGTTGTTGTTGAATACACTTAAGCATTTGCAAGGAGACTTGAGACCCAAACATATGTGCAAAAAGGAAACCTAGGACACAGTCTTTTACTCTGTGGGACAGTGGGGGGGCAGTGCAGGATAATATGGGGAAAGGAGGACATTTGGGGTGGCAGAGTGGAAGGAATCATCTTTTTGAAAGGTGTCGCTGAATAACGAAGCGACGTGGCCGCACGTCAAGTAAGTGGGCTGAAAACCATTTCAAGATTCGCTCCTGCCTCTCTGTTGGTTTGTGGAAATGGGTTGGCTGGAAGAGTCAAAATGAAGATGATCGGAATGATCTACAGCAGGGACAAAACGCAGGATAGCATATCTCTAACGTCTGCTACTTGAAGTTCCTTCTGCTCTAAAACCCTAAGATTTCTGTGATTGGGAGTTTACAGGATATAAGGCTTATTCACAGATTTACAGCCCAAGTCATACTGGTATTCCCTCCCTAGAGTACTACAGCCAGTTATCATACTGCCCGCAAGCAATTATTGAGTGTCTAAAATAAGCCAGCACTCAGTGCCAGAGAGGAGTATTTCAATGAGCACAACTGATGAGCAGCAGAGAGAACGTCCCGTTTCTCTTACTCAGCTAGGTCCTTCTTGCTTCCGACAATGCACATTATTCTTCTCACAATAATTACTCAACTTTGGCCACAGTCATCTCTAAGACTCCAACATGATTTGTACAGTGCAGCTTAGGTTAGCTACGTATTTATTTCATGTTTCCACATGTGTAAATATGTGCTTTCTCCTTTTAGAAGAGATTCTGAGACTCTCCAGAAGCACTTTGCTGTCTTCCTCTAACACGCTGCAGTGTCTAACGCTATAATTCACATGAGGTCAGTCATAACAGACACAAAGCTCTGGAAAGTGCACCATATGCTGGAAAGATAAAGGAACTGAGCTTATTGTGTTTGGAGGAGATGTTGTCTCCAAGAGACTTGGTGGTGGCCGTTAAAAATACAGACTTTTAAGACAGAGAATGCCAATCAGCTTTTCTTTTCCCTGGATGACCAAGTTGTCACATGAAAGCACTGAAATCAGATACAAGAATACATTTCCTGAAAGACTGGGAGGTAATAAAATGCATCTCTCACAGTGATGTTTTTTAATGTAAATAAAAGAAAGATTTTTTTGCAGCTATTTAGAGATTGGGACTTGCTCTTCTGCTTGGAAGACAACGTACGGGTTTCCGAGGCAGGGCCACGGAACCCAGCTCACTGCAGCTCGCTCCTCCTTCCCCCAAGGCAGATGAAATTTGCAAGGCATTCCCTAAGTATCTTCCTTAGGCAGAGCAAGCACAGGGAAAGCTCAGGGTAAACGAGGACCTAAGAGTCGAGCTGGGGGACGTGTGTGCCCTGGCAACTTTCCATCTGGGCAACACCAAGGGCCTGCTGTGGCTTAGGTTGGCCCAGCCAACAGGGGCCCTTGAGGAATGAACAGGAAAAGGGATTCCTAGGAGCCAGCTCACCATACACTCTGGCTCGGAGAAGGGCTCTGGGAGCATGTTGGTCCAAACGCAGCATTCACCTGCCTCAGGCAGACAGGACTAGAAGAAGGTAGGGCTTCTGGGAATGCAGAGGTGAACCTGCAGTCTCTTCAGGGACTTGGCTGGCCAGGCCACTCAGGTCTGGGACGCAAAGTTTGGTGTCCCCGTAAGCCAATCATGTCAACATTAACTTTACTATTGACATATTCAGTAAAGAATGGATGGTTCTGTGCGTTTTCCGTCAGAAAAAAAAAAACTTGTGGCCGGGCTTGGTGGCTCAGCCTGTAATCCCACGCTTTGGGAGGCCGAGGTGAGTGGATTGCCTGAGCCCGCAGGTTCGAGACCCACCTGGGCAACTTGGCAAGACCTCATCTCTACAATAAATCAAAAAATTAGCCGGGCGTGGTAGCGCGCGCCTGTAGTTCCAGCTACTCGAAAGGCTGAGCAGAAGGATCGCCGGAGCCCAGCAGGTCGAGGCTGCGGTGGCCGGGAGCGGCCACTGCACTCCAGTCTGGGCGACAGAGGGAGACTCCAACGCAAAAAAAAAAAAAAAGAAAAAAGGAAAACCACTTATTCACGCGGTTTTACCGTGTTTTCCAAGAATGAGTTCCAGGGCAGGTAGTCCGCGTCGAGTGGAGACAGCCACAGTGTCTTTCCTTCGGAGGGCGCACGCACCCACGCCAAAATCAGCAAGAGCACTCGGCAGCATCCTCAAGGAAACGCAATTTGGTGCTCTTGATATGAGCTGCAAACTGTTCCTGAAATAGCTGCATTAGGCTGGATGTGGACAGACTCATATGTCCAGCCATGCTCCGAGCTAATGGAAAAACAATTTTAAATCAAAGGCAGATATTTTGATAGCAGCCCGTGTGGAAGAAACAAGCTTCAATCATTTCTCCAGGCACCACGTTTTGCTAATATCATTGGCTGAACAAATGGCAAGATTGCACCAGATACTGTATCTTGGCAGACAGTTACAGAAAGTAAGGGTCTCTCTACCTGCTCATTGAGAGACTGTGCGTAAGTTTCTCAGCAACAATCTAAAGCCTTGAGTAGAAATACCTGGGATGTAATTTTGGCTGTGATTATTGAGGGGTCTGATTATATATAAGTGGCAGGTTATATCACAGCTGTTATATACCCTCACTCAAATTCTTAACGTGTTTAACGGTTGTAAGACTGTAACGCTTTTCCTGCAATAAAAGTCCTTTAGAAAATGATTTTAGAGAATTTGTATATTTAATCTCAAAATAAGATAAAATCACTTTCAGGTCGTTTGAAATGTTGTGTATAGTTTAGTGAAATTAACATATAACTTCCTAGAGTTCTTTTTCAGAGTTTCAAAATCTGCTCTGTTGTGAATGAGATGTCTTTTGCCGACAGTCAGCAGCACCTTGTAGAGGGCTGACACTGGTGTGCGTGTAATTTGCTGAATGAGATCCCTGGAGAAGGAAGGGGAGGAGCTTCCAGGAAGTCAGGAAGACAGATGACTTCAAGACTGCTCTTCCAGAAGTCATCCCAGGGAAAAAGAATTCTCGAAGTAAAACGAGGAGAAAGGTTGTTATCAAAAACTATCAAAAATAACACCTTGCATTTTAGCAATTTCTGAGTCCTAAGAGCTTCGTGCAGCTAGCCTGTTAAGGCCAAAGCCCCCAGCTGCAGCTAATGACATTTTCACTGAGCTACAAACTAGCCACAAAAGTCTGGCTAACCCTAAATCTTACAAATAATATAAAGAGTTGTATTCATTTATTGAGCTTCAAGAAGTATTGTGGACACATTTGAGGGAGTAATAATCACTGGTCTTTAATGAGAGTAATTTAGTGCTAATATTGTTGCTAAAATGGACTTATTCTTCTAAAATTCAATACGAAACAGATTTTACACATTTAGATCTCAGAATCTCAGATTTTAGTTATAAGCTATCCCTCAAATGCAGTTAGTTCAGAGACATAGCAACTCCAATTTGTGTAGATTGCATTTTAAGAATTAGGCTGCCTTAAGAGACGTGTTCTTAATAGGCTGGCCTCCTAAATTAAGCATGTTTGATTTACAACAGCATGCAATCTTTTCTGTTTTTTTGAAAACACCAGATCTTGCTTTGCAGCCAGGTTGGAGTGCAGTAGTGAGATCAGGGCTCACTATATCCTTGAACTCCTGGGCTCAAGCAATCCCTCATCTCAGCCTCCCAGGTAGGTGGGACTACAGGTGTGTACAACCAAGCCTGGCTAATTTTTTTTTTAAGTTTTGTAGAGACCAGGTCTCGCTATGTTGCCCAGGCTGGTCTCAAACTCCTGGCCTCAAGTGATCTTCCCACCACAGCCTTCCAAAGCACTGAGATTACAGGCATAAGTCACTGCACCCGGCCTGCAATCTTTTCTCTCCGTATCAGATAAGCCTTCCACCTAATACATCAGACTATCTGAGGAGTGAGGGGAGAAGAGGTGGTGTTGGTATGAAGTGATTCTACCAGCTCGTTTATTATCAGGGTGTTCATACAATCTTTTGTTGAGGACGTTGAATAATAATCCCCATTTACTTCTTCCAAGATCAGTGATTTTCACTCAGTGATTCCTGATGCTTTATACAAACATTTACTGATATAAAAAGATGTTCACAATACACTAAGTGAGATGACAGGGCTAAAAATAGTATGTACGGAGGGTAGCCCCTTTGGGTCCCTTCCCACTGTGGGAGCTTTTCTGCCCTCTTAAATCAATCCTGCTTTCATAAACAAAAAAAACTAGCATGTACAGTATAAAACTATTTCAATGGGGGGAAAAGTCATCTGCCTAGAAAAGGGTCTGCTATGCACCAAAGGGGTATGATAATGGGTGGCTTTCTTATATTCACTTTCTATGAACAGTATTCTTTTGGAATAAGAAAAAAATAGGTTTGGTCAAACGGGGCAGATTCATTCACAAGTATCTACTGTCACACTATATGTCAGGTATATGTGTTTGCCGAAGCCAGTGAGCAGAACAGACGCAAGGCCAAGGCCCCCGTCGCTCACAGGGAGCGGGAGGAGCAGAGCCGCGGCCTCCGCCTTGCAGCCGAGGGAAGCTCAGTGTCCACATCCACGGGCGGCCTGGGAGGGGCCGCAAGGACCCCCGTGATGCGGAAAGCAGCAGGGAAAGGGGGCGCTGGCGCAACTTACGAATGGTGGCCAAGGATGCTTCGTAAAGGGCGTCAGGAAGCTCCCTCGGCAGCTCTCTGGGAGGGTGAGAGCAAGGACAGACACTCGGGCTGGGCCGCGCGGGTGTCCCCAGGGACCCGCCCAGGGCCAGGGCGGCTGGGATGGGGTGAAGCAGAGCAGTCACCTGGAGTGAGAGGCAAGGCTGTTGGCTGCTGGGGCCGGGAGGCCCATCACCTAGTTTACACAGTCACTCTAGCCGGTCTTAAGGACAGACTGCAGGGGACCTGGGCGGGGCAGGAGGCCATTGTGTGGAAAAGTAGCGGTGGGGGGGGCCCAGGAGGTGGCAGAGTGGTGAGGGGTGAGCATATCTCGAAGCTGACAGAGTTGCTGATGGACCGGATGCGGAATGTGAGAGGAAGGTGCTTGTCCTGAACCAGCTGCTGGCTGGAGGGCCATGAAGCACGGGAGACAGGCAGCAGCAGTTTGCAACGGGAGCCCGGGCCGGGAGGGGGAGGAAGGGGCTGTTAGGAGCCCAGTTTTGGACACATTGAGGTTAAGATGTTATTAGATGTCCACAGGACAATTCAACCCGTGAACTCACGAGAAAGACAGTTTTTTATGGCCAGGGGAAGGAGCAGGGACAGAGTCTTGGCAAGTCAGGTGACATTAATGGAATTCAAGCCCCCAGATCACATTCTTGATGAGAGCAAATGAAAATCCTGAGGCATCCGTATAAGTTTCTCTGGACTGGATTTCACTTCAGCACTCAGAAGAGAAAGTATGACTTGAATTGGCGCTTCTGAAAAGCTAGTCCAAACAGCTGGCATCAGTCTGGTGGTGTTTTTAGCAGCTCAAGGTAAAATGAGAAAAAAAATAGTAGAATGAGGTCTACATTTTAATTAATTTATTTATTTATTGAGTTACGGTCTCACTCTGGCATGAAGGCTGGAGTGCAGTGGCATGATCACAGCTCACTGTAGCCTCAACCTCCTGGGCTCAGGCAATCCTTCCACCTCAGCTTCCCAAGTAGCTGGGACTATAGGTGCTCACCACCACGCCCAGCTAATTTTTCTATTTTTTGTAGAGACAAGGTCTTGCTATGTTACTTAGGCTGGTCTTGAACCCCTGGGTTCAAGCAATCCTCCTGCCTCAGCCTCCCAAAGTGCTGGGATCCCAGGCATGAGTCACCACACCTGGCCGATTTCTAAATCAGTTTTCAAAAGCTGTCTGATTTCTGAAGTCGTTTGCCTACTTTCTTGGTGTTACTATGTTCTTAAATGAAATGATGGTGAGAAATGGGCAATGTTCTGTCTGTTTTTGTTTCTGTTTTGGCTGAAGACACATATAAGGCAACCTACAGGTATCACCACATTTCTAAGTTTACAGGCCTGGGACAAGGAAAGGCCTGGCAAACGCTGACCTGGAGAAAATGCACTTGCCGGTGCCAAGCCAGTAGTCATACCTGGTTCTCCGTGGCTGACGGCGCCTGCCTGTGAGCACAGGAGAGCCCTGTCAGCAGGCCCGCCTCCCCTCTAGGGAGGCCACTGTCTGCTACCTCCTGCCTTCCTCCACACTCTCCTGGGCGCCCTCCATCAAGGCTTCTGGAGACTTAACAATGGTTCCTTCCCAAACCTCTGGCTATCACCATCACCACCAGTGATGCGCTGGGTAAGCAGGAGTGATCCAAGCACCAGAAAACCTGGTTCCAGCGTAGACCCTGCTGCTTGCCAGCTCAGCACCTTGGGCAACACTCGCAGCACCAGGGTGATGGTTTTCTCTTTCTTTTCACAAATTATCTTTGACACATAAGAGTTGTTCACAGCGATGGGGTATGATGTTTCCATACACTGTCCAGTAAGCAATGATCAAATAAGAGTAATCAGCATACTCATTAGTCAAAGATCTATCGTTTCTTTGTGTTGGGAACACTCAAAATCCTCCCTTCCAGCTATTTTTTTTTGAGCTGGAGTCTCGCTCCATCACCCAGACTGGAGTGCAGCGGCACGCTCCCGACTACCACAGGCTCGACCTGCTGGGCTCTGGCGATCCTCCCACCTCAGCCTTCCAAGTCGCTGGAACTACAGACACGTGCTACCACACCCGGCTGCTTTTTGATTCATTGTAGAGACGAGGCCTTGCCAAGTTGCCCGGGCGGGTCTCGAACCCGCAGACTCAGGCAATCCATTCATCTCAGCCTCCCATAGCGCTGGGATCGCAGGCTGAGCCATCGAGCCCAGCCTGAGCCACTGAGCCCGGCCCCTTCCAGCTATTTTCAAGTACACACCGAATGACCATGGACTGGATTCACTCTACAGTGCAACGGAGCTCTAGAACTCACTCCCCCGGCCTGGCTGTGCTTGGCCTTCCCTGCCAGCCTCACGCCGTCCTCCCTCTCCCTGCCCTCCCCAGCCCTGGTAACCAGGACTCGACCTCTACTTCTCTGAGTCCCACTCCGTCAGCTCCCAGACGTGAGTGAGAACAGGCGACACTTGTCTTTCTGTGTCTGGCTCATGCCGCTTAGCATAGCGTCCTCCAGGCTCAGCCACGCTGCCGCAAATGGCAAGCGCTCACTCCTCATGGCTGCATGGCACTCTGTGCGTGTGCAGGGACCACCTGCTCTCCAGCCGTTCATCCGCTGACGTGCACTTGGGTTGACTTCGTGTCTTGGCTGTTGTGAACAGGCTGCAATAAACATGAGTGCAGACATCTCTTTGATATAGCAATCTCCCTTCTTTTGGAGGTACACCCCACAGTGGGGTTGCCGGATGACATGGTAGCTCTAATTTTAGCATTCTCAGGAACCTCCATGCTGTTTTCCATAGTGGCTACAGCAGTTTACATTTCCTCCAGCAATGTAAAAGAGTGCCCTTTTCTCTGCATCCTCACCAGCATTTTTTTTTTTTTTGTCTTTTTAATAATAGTCATTCTAACAGGGACGAGATGGTACCTCACTGTGGTTTGGATTTGCATCTCCCTGACAAGTGAAGTTTTCTCTTATTTCTAAATACCATCTGCCTTACCTATCTAAAAGGGTTGCTGTAAAGAAATAATATATTTATGGGAAAGTTCTTTGTAGTTGATGAAAATCCTAATTATCTTTACATACAGAAGCTATTCTACAAATATGAGATGACATAATTACAATTACTAACAACCTTTAATTGCATGGCTAGCATAGGCAGCCCTCTATTTTAAGGTTTCATGGAGGAATAAGACAGTCTTGGCCTTTGAGAGCCTCCAATCTGGGCAGCAAGAAAGGATATTCACATCCGGAGATGAAAACCGCTCAACCACTTGAGTGCTGAATGAGGAGGCCAGATGATCACAGCTGAAAGACATCAGAGACGGGCTCCGCTCCTGAGGCCAGGTGGCAGGAGGCAGCACTTGAGTCGGCCTTACAGTAAGAGTAGCCTAGTCCGGTAGAGAAGACCGGGAGGCAGCTGGCGCACCAGGGAATGAGCATGGCATTCTGGCTAAGGTGGCTGTCGCCCATCAGGAGCACAGTGGAAGAGTCCGGTTGGTGGCACGGCCCGCAGAGGCCAGGCAGAAGACGAAGCTGTGTGTGTAGGTCAAGGTCGGGTGGCGGAGCGCCTCAAACCCCCGCCCAAGGATGCTGCTTCACCCTGCAGGCAGCTGAACTCCCCGCTGCCAGCCACACCACCTTCCGGAACGTTGGAGGGATCAAAGAGGGGAGCCAAGGAAGGTGGCACGCCCTGTCGGGAAGTTACGGGAACAACGTGGTGAGAGCGGAGTCCAGGCGATGGCGGTGGGAACAGAAAGCAGAGGAAGGGCAGGACTCTGGCTCTCAGGAAACCGCCAAGGGAAGCGGTCAGACAGTGTCAACGTTCAACCTGTGAGAATTGAGGCGATGATGCCGTGCTGAGCTGAAACAGATCCGAGCACAGCGGACATATTCTTCCGGGGAAACGGTGACTTCAGTTGGACACGCCGATGGGCTCCAGTTGGCAGCTGGAGATAACAAGCTGGTGGGTATCCTCAAGGAAGAGAGCTGCGCCAAATGCTGTCGCCTTCCAGTGAGTGTAGGTGTACAAGGACCACAATGTCCTGAGAAAGGGGCGCCCTCCACTAACTAGCATGAAGCTATCACACTGGCTCCTGCCAGGGCTGCAGAAGCATGCGGAGAGACAGCCAGCCGAGTGCTGGACATTCCTGGCATCAAGGAGCTGGAGAACGTGGAGGCTACAAGGCACAGTGCAGGCGGAGACCAGGACGGGGCCAAGTGCAAAGACGGCAGGGGAGGCAAGGCCTCGGAGAAGGGGCAGCCAGCCACACTCAGGAGGTCAAAGAATCAGGGCTCAGAAGGCCACGGTGTCAGTCGCAAGGGCAGTCCAGTCAGGCTGCAAGGGCCAAGGAAGAAGTGAGTAGGACGGGGAGATGAAGACACTTCTGAGTGTGCTGGCAGTCAAAGAAATGCCTAAGATGCAAGCTTAGGTGGCACTACCCATGTGCACAGGGAAGGGGCTTGGGCTGGGTTTTCCGGTCTTTGGGTTTGGTAGTGGCTGCTGTTCTTGCTATGGAGACAGGGTCTTGCTCTGTCTGGAGTGCAGTGGCATGACCACAGCTCACTGCAGCCTCAACCGCAGGAGTTCAAACAATGCCCCCCAGCCTCTAGAGTAATTGGGACTGCAGGCACGTGCCACCATGCCCAGTTCCAGGGGAGGTTTTTTAAAGAGCGATAGGGCAGGCAGGAGAAGGAGATTGGAAAGCAAGTCATGAATTAGCTTTGCCGGCAGGGACCAAGGGGCACGGCCGCGGAAGGTGCCCGCCGGATTCCGTGACGGGCCAGTGTCCACACCTCATGTCTCCCCAGACCCCGCGCCAGACTTGCCGAGGCAACCCCGGCCCCAGGATCTGGAGGCCTCCAGGCCCCTCTCCTCTCACCTCCTCCTACCTGCTCCCCTCTGGGCTCCTCCTGAATTGTGATCTGAACTCCCTCAATCCTCGGACTTTGACCAGGAGGTGGTATTATCATTATTCCCGCCTCCAGGAAAGAAGACTGGCTCTGAAGGTAGCAGAGACAGAAGTGAGCTCTGAGCTCAGACAGTTTAATTCAGGGGGCTCATGTGCATGCCGGCTTTATTCTTTTTTCTGTTTGCCCACCTGGACTTGGTAACCGAGAGCTACTCGTGAGCTTTGTGGTGACCAGGAATCACCGCAGGATGCTGCTCCAGATGATGGTCCCCCGGTCAGAGCACTGCAGCAGCCTGCAGGCATGCTGGGCCTGGCCTGAGCCCTGGGACACCCAGACCCATCTTCCGAGGAGCTTCAAAGGTGACCTGGGAAAAGTTCTAGTTCTGTAGGCCTCCTCACATTTGTCTTCTGAGAGATGCACACCTAGACTGTTGTCACCCTTTGGAACAGACGTCCCAACCAAAATAAGACTGTGGATCTGACATCTGAGACATCATCAGACTCCATCCTTAATATGTAATTACACATCTGGAATCGAAACCTCACATGCCTGTAGGCCTGGGCGCTGCTACATGAAATAAATGGGGTAAAAAAAACAAGTGTTAGCTGGGCTCGGTGGCTCAGCCTGTAATCCCGCGCCTTGGGAGGCTGAGGTGAGTGGATTGCCTGAGCCCGTGGGTTCGAGACCCGCCTGGCAACTTGGCGAGACCTCATCTCTACAATAAATCAAAAAATTAGCCGGGTGTGGTAGCGCGTGCCTGTAGTTCCAGCTACTTGGAAGGCTGAGGCGGAAGGATCGCCGGAGCCCAGCTGGGTGACAGGGTGAGACTCCAACTCAAAAAAAAAGAAAAGAAAAACAAGTGTCACTGGTGTGAGGAGCCATGGCAGGAGCCATGGCAAGGGGCTGTCAAGGATCTAAGGATCTTCTCATTTCCCAAGAGACACCAAAGAGCGTCACTGTGTGTGTGTGTGTGTGTGTGTGTGTGTGTGTGTGTAAAACCCTGATTGTTTAAATGCTAGTACTGGCTCACAACTTCAAAACCCAGTGGGGTCCCTCCCGCCGTAAGACCAAACGAACCACTGGCATTGCGCCCTGCCTGTGACTGCTTCACACCCTCCCCAC
Source organism: Tarsius wallacei (assembly GCA_963574415.1). Taxonomy (NCBI): domain Eukaryota; kingdom Metazoa; phylum Chordata; class Mammalia; order Primates; family Tarsiidae; genus Tarsius; species Tarsius wallacei. The sequence continues at coordinate 16,407 of CAUYQG010117095.1, forward strand.
TGTCCCAGGCTCAGCAGGACTTGGAGGCCCAGGCCCAAGCAGGGAGACAGCCCTAGCAGCTGCTGACCGGATGTGTCCTGACACTGCTGTGCACACCCAAGCTTGTCCACAGAAGTCTTCAGCACTGACACATGTGAACGTTGTAAATAATTCTTCTCGTGAAAAGTCAACTAGGCCTTGAACTAACTCAGCAGGGCCACCACCTGGGAGTTCTCAGAAACAGCAAATTGTCAGCACTGTAAACATTTTAGGCTTTCAGGGAGGACACTGACTTTTTCTAAACTAATCACCCCGCCAGTCAAGATTGGCGGTGTGGGTTCAAGAACAAGGCGTTCATTTAACAACAATAACAAAAACAGTGAGGATGAAAACCGGACAGCCATCCTCATGAAAAGCCTAAAAGCAAACTGTGACTTCCCTAATAAGGCGACAGCCGAAGTTAGCTCCCTGGCGGTCAAGCGCCCATTCGATTAATCAGTCTGTTTTCAGTTTCCTCATGACAGCAATATTAACAGTTTGCTTTATTCTGTTTATATGGTGCTGACAGGTCTTCACCATGCAGGGCCTGCGTGCTGAAGATTAATGACCACTCTTATACGGAGGTAAAAACCAGGCAAGAAGAGAATGCCTTTTACGACTAGATAAGAACTAGATTCTCTTGCCTTTTCTCGTTCCCCATTAACTCCTCCCTCTCTTAATTTCTACCAGGGATGCGTAAAGTCAATCGTGCCAGGCAAGTTCCCCTCCGTGTCTAAACTCTCCCCACTTTAGATGTTACATCCTCAAGTAAAACAAGAGGAGCCTTAAATGTTGATTTTGGATAAGCTTATCGCCAAAAATATTGCTGGCTAATTTTGTTTTTTAAAAATCAGATTCCATATAAAATAAAAGAGGGGTGTAAAGTGGCCTCTGGCAACAGAAATTTTAACATATTAGGTGGGCAATGTTCCTCTTTGTATTTGTGGCTGCTTTTGTAGATACTGAAGAAGGCAGAGGTGATATTCAGCATACCCTGACTATAGGAGTATGGACACCCCAGAAAGTCTCTCAGAGTTTATTTCACTGACGAGTCACATTTCAAAATAAGCAAAAAACATTTGAAATAATTCAAGAAGACCCACCTACCTCAGTTTACCCCCTCCCTCCAAAGCTGGATCAGTACTGTTTGATGGTGGTACACTTTTCTCTGCCCCACGCTTGAGAGAAATGGTAACACTAAACGTCATTTTGACAACATACCTATAAGTATAGGAAACGAAAATGACATTTTAAAATAAGCCAGCACCTCCTCCAAGGTTCTGTAGGAATTGCAGTCTCACTGCTTGCCCTAGGGAGAATGGGTTGCACCCACTGAGGAAACAATCTCAAGGTCAAGGTGCTCCCTGCTGGCTTTCTAACCTGTCCACAGCTCATTCCTGTCCAGACAGTAGCAAGAAAAGGAGGTTAATTCTAGTGGAGGGAATGGCAGGGCGTGACTTTTAAGTGGAACCTTTTATCAAATATGTTTCAAGCCAGATATGAAAACAATCCAGGATAAGAAAGCAGTATTAACTTTTAAAAATGGCATTTATTGAGTGTTTACTATGTATAAGCACTATTTTTAACACTTCAGTTGTACAAACTCATTTAATTCCCACAATAGGATGCATTCAGGGAAGAGTTCAATAATAATTTTTGCTTGACATACAGGGTGTTTGAGAGAGTAGAACAATATACTGGGCTAGATTTGGGCAGATATTGAATTCCATACATAGACTTTAATCATTTATCTAACACAAAAGTTGGATTAAAGAGAGAAAAAGCTAATGTTAGACAGACTAGTTAGAAGGATATTGCAATAGTCATGAGATTCTCAACAAGGGCGGAATGTTGCAAGTGAAAAGGAGAGGAAAGATTTGAGAGCTAGCTCAGAAACAGAAGCCACTATATATATATATATATATATATATATACATATATATATATATATATATTTTTTTTTTTTTTTTTTTTTTTTTTTTGTTGGGGAGAGACACCGTGGTAAAACCAAGGACACAGCAGT
>CAUYQG010117098.1:0-35953 GCA_963574415.1 Tarsius wallacei
TACAGGCTGAGCCACCGAGCCTGGTTGCAGCTTCTTTACAGTAGAAGCCCTTTCTTACCTTATGAGGCTCAGCTTGTCTCTGGCCAGGTTATGCAGGGACTTCACCCTAGTTAGAAGTCTAGTGGTCAGGAGGGTAAGTGGTGGCAGATTCAACAGGAGGTGCATGTTGTCCCACAGGGCAGAGTCCTCTGCATCACCTTTAAGCAAGGTGAGAGTGCTACCTTTTTAATAAGAAAAGGTGGGCCACTTCTGCAGGCTCAGAGAAATCTGGGAATTCAAGATCTTTGGGTATACACACCCACATATTCACATCCCATGGATCAGGATTTCATCCTTTCTCCTAACCAGGGACCCATCCTTGGAATAGAAGACCTGTCTAGTTTGTAAATTTAACCTTCATTGACATTCTGCTACTCTCATGCTTAAGCCCTGTATCTCAGCTGTCCCTTGCCTCCAGGTGCAGGAGATGAGAGAATCCTGTAGGAGGTCTTCTGGCTGATTAATCATTTTCTTTTTTTTTTGAGTTGGAGTCTCACTCTGTCACCCAGACTGGAGTGCAGTGGCCGCTCCCGGCCACCGCAGCCTCGACCTGCTGGGCTCCGGCGGTCCTTCCGCCTCAGCCTTCCAAGTAGGTGGAACTACAGGCGCGCACTACCATGCCCAGCTGATTTTTGATTTATTGTAGAGATGAGGTCTCACCAAGTTGCCCAGACGGGTCTCGAACCCATGGGCTCAGACAATCCACTCACCTCAGCCTCCCAAGGCGCAGGATTACAGGCTGAGCCACCGAGCCCGGCTAAATGAAGACTTTTATTGAGGGTTATTTATGGACCAGATCCCTCACTAAGTACTTTTTAAACATTATGTTATTACAACCACACTATTCTATGAGGCAGCTACTTTATTACTGGTTCTAGAAAGCAGAGGCCCAGAGAGGTAAGTAACTTAACAAAAGTGACACTGCAAGTAAATGGTAGAAATAAATGGAACTCCAAACCATGCAATGAGAATCCACATCTGTGGATTAACCACTGACCTCCTTTGCCTAACTAAAGATAATAATCAGCACTGAAGAGACAGATACACATTTTCTAATGCACCTCAGGGTCTAGGTTAAAAAGTCAAGTTTGTTTTTTATTTCTGGAAGTCACCTTTTTAAAAATATTTCATTGAAACATTGTTTCTGGGTATATATGGAACATAATTTTTTTCTTAAGTCATATTACAAAATCTTAAGCATTTCTATTCTTTTCTTTTTCCATAGGTCCTAGAACCACATATTAAGTATTCCTTTTCTTTGGTTATTATAAAGGTTTATATTTAAAACATCTAAAGCTGTATTAACATATTAAAATGTGGTGCAATAAAATTAAGACCAACTAGTAGAAGGTGCAGGAAGGAGATTTTTAATGTTCCAAACTATTTTAAAATGCTCTCAACTGCTTTAGGATATAATAAATTACTCATTATAGAATTTATTCAAAAACAGACTAGGTCGCCACTCAGGAGGAATGCTGATGATTAGAAGGTATTAAAGCAACAGTTGGGGAGGGAATGGATTAAATGGCCTCTTTTCCAACCTGGAAATTTCATGGGAATGCAAGAATTGGGTTTACTCACTGCAGCAAAAGAAGGACCCTTACCTCTTCAAAAGCCACACTCTGTGCATTTCTAGCCAGTCATTTGACGCCTTTCTTCTTTCAAACATGGTGTCTTACACAAACTAGGTATTCAATAAATGTCTACTCCTATATTGTCCACAGTTAGTACAATTACAAAAAGACCATATAATCTTTCAAAATAGTAGTTTCAGATTTTTATTATCCTTGCTCAGATTAAGCTGCAAAGCTTTAAGAAACCTCAAAGTTACAATAGCTGGTACAATCTGATATCATAATCATAACTTTAAATAATTCAAAACAGTTTGCATTCTCATCCCTGCATTCTCCAACAATTATGGCAGTGGTTACTTTCCACTATATTAAAGAATTAGTCACTGATATTTAATCAGTGTAAGAATCATAATTAATCACAACATCCATTTAGAAGAACTTGCTAGTGATCAAGAAGACTTTAGCCTTCTGACAAATCTTATCTTGGAAAGCTGCAATAAGCAGATTACATAAATTGGGCTTCCACTATTCAAAATTTAATTCTGTAGCTTCAATTACAAAGTTTCTCAGAATTCTAAACTAGGACATATATATTCTATTCTCTATTTCAAGAACATATAATCAGTTCTTGAAGTTAAAAAAAAATCCTCTGATATAATGGTCCAGATCAAAACTCAGTAATAGCTTTAAATTTATTCAACACAAAGAACTATTTTAATATCACTCTTCATATAGTCATGCAAATAAAAGCATTTGTATTCAGACAGGCTCTCTATCCACTAAGCATTCCCTGCAGGGTTCTTATAGGCAGGGGTCCCCAAATCCCCAGCCACATACAGAACTAGTCTGTGGCATCTTAGGAACCGGCGCACAGGAGGAGGTGAGCAGAGGGCAGGCGAACAGCGCTCCGTTTCCATCAGATCTGTGGTGGCATTAGATTCTCCTAGGATCACAAACCCTATTGTGCACTGCTCATGCGAGGAATCTAGGTGGCGTATTTCTTATGAGAATCTAATGCCTGATGATTCCTTCCATACTCTACTCCTCACCATCTGTGGAAAGATTATCTCCCCCGAAACTGTTCGCTGATGCCAAAAAGATTGGGGACTGCAGCTCAGAAGTATCAGTAAGTGTCCATACTTCACTTGAAGATTCATAGAAAGAAGTCACCAAGAAGAGTTCCTGATAAGGCTATGTTAGGAGTCTTGAACATTCATCCTGAGCAACCCCAAATCAAGTCCATCAGGTCTGAGTTAGAATTGTAGCTCTCATACTTCCTAGTTGTGTCACTAGTAGCTGTTGCAATTAGGTTACTGAACAAGTAAGTTAAATTAAAGCTTGTACAGCACCAGAAACACTGCATGGTACATGATGATGCCCCCCAATGTAAAACTGTCTTTCATCACATACTGCAGAAGTCGTCATCTGTCAGGAATTACAAGAAGTTCAAAAAGATGTTGATTGACTTATGTTCATGTCATACAAACTGACCTGAAGAAACATTTCCCTCCTTTTGCATGTCTTTTCCTCTCATCTGATACTTCAGCCCATTTTCTCTCATTTCCATCTAGATGTTTCTCCCTGGTCTGGTCCTGAAGGGAGTCTTTGGTGGGCAAAAGGAAAGGTAAATGTTCAAAGTTTCTAGTCTTGCTTTGTATCATATCTCAACTCCCATGATAAAAATCTCAGCCCCACTCGAAAAGTTGACCTATATTTTGTCAAAAATTGATCTGAAGCTTTATTCAGTTCAGAGTCAGCAGAGTAAATTAAACTTTGTCTTACAAGTTCTGAGTGAGAAGAAGATCTTGGAAGAAAGTTCACCCATATACACAGGCAAGAGCTGTTTCACACCCCTAGCATAAATGTGTGTTAATTCTCCTGCCTGCAATACTCTTTCCCAATATTGGTGGAAACTCCTGCTCATGCCTCAAAAGGCATTTGAGATGCTATCACATCCATAAAAGCTTTCATTTTCTGCTTCCACATCAATGCTTGATCATTTATTTTAATATCTTACTTGATGATCTTTCATGTATTTCTGTTTGGTGCACTGCTGTGGTTATCTGTTCATATATTTATCCCTCAATAGTTTCCCATGGACTAGAATGGGATTCCTTTGTATCCCCAGCACCTAGCACAGTGCCCAACATAAACTGGGTCTAGATAAAAGTCTAAATGAAACACTGGCCAACTGAAACTTTGTAAGGAAGCATATGTACAACTGGACTGCCTGGGGTTTAAATCCAGTTCCACCTTCTCCCAATTTGGGGACCATGGGCAAAAACTAAATGCCTTAGTTTTTTCATCTGCAACTTTGTAAATAGTATTACCTATCTCATAGAGATGTTCTGAAGAGTAAATGCATGCATGCAAAGTTCTTAGATCAGTGCCTCCCAAATGATGTCAGTCAATACAAGCTGTTATGATGATTGTTGGTATTGTTAAAGAGATTTGCTTCTATACAACTGTGAAGTCAACAGTTTAGAAAGAACCTAGCAGAGACATTTTTGTTGGTTAGTCTTGGAACTTGGCCGATATAGACAGTGTTTCTGTAGAATATGTATGTATGAAATATATATATTTCAAATTTTAAAAGCAATTATTTTATATAAAAATACTTTAGAATGGGATCTGTTCATATGATGGAGATGGCTGATTTGATGAAATTTCTAAGAAACATATTTAAATGCTGACAATTCACTATCAAAGACACTTTTTGATTGGGTGCTGAGCTTATTCAGATAGTCTTTGCTGGGCACAACTTCTTATATGTTCAAGAAGAAAATTAAATGGAGTCTAGGACTCACTAGCTCACATGCCAAATTTCTAATTCAGTGCCAGGGCTCATTCCCAGAACCTTACAGAAGGGAAAGAAGTAGCTAGAGAAAGAAAGGGAGGGATCTGTTTGGTAGCACTGCAGAAAAAAAAAAAAGTGTTAAGGGATTACCCTTCTTTTGGAAGAACACACATCTCATCACACACACACACACACACACACACACACACACACACACACACACAATTATAGCTTAAAGTTTAAGACTATTGGGGAGTTTTCTTTCAGTGCTCTTGTGAATAAGTGAATGGATGCGTGGGTGTGAATGCTGTTTCTTGTTGTCCAATTGAGATGGCAATGACCTATATCACTATCCTTTCCCCACCCTCAAGATTTATAAATATACTAAAAGAGTTTTATGTAATAGCTGCTTCCCCAAATTACTCCTGCATTCACAACCCAGGTTCACTCCATTATTTCTTCTCTGAGGCACACTTAATGCTATTTGCAAAAATGTCTTAACACATCAGATTTTAAGTCTTTCCAGATCATTGTCAATTCACAAATGCTGTTCAGGAAAAAAAAAATGGTATTCTTAAACAAACAAAATTCCTTTGAAAGCTTCATAAAGTCATTGGCCCATATCCAACTTCTCATCTATGCCCAAGTTTCTCCTTGCCTTTCACACTGCTGTCATTGACTTCAGAAGAGTCTCTGACAATTACAAGAGAAGAATCAGTGTTATACCAAATGCCTCTCTCTTATTAAAACATGAAATTTTGGCAACCCCCTCGGGTCCTCTCCCACCGTGGGAGCTTTTCTGTCCTCTCAATAAATCCTCCTTCTTAAAAAAAATAAAAATAAAAATGAACCTTCACTCAGAGCTGAAAACTAAGGGACAGTTGCTGGTATATTCTTAATGAGATGACTAGAATTCAAGTAACTTTCTGCCTAATGGCAACCTCTTGATTCTTGACAAATGGTATGAAAACCCAGCACCATGTGACCTTGCTTGCTCTTGAGATACATATTCCTACAAAATAACAAGCACCTCTATGCTGCTTATTCTATTTTATTTTTTTAATTCCTCTCGTGTTGGATATCAAATTTTGTTTGCTTGTATTTTAAAATGTTTGTAAACATATTTATTTATTTAGCAATACATCAGTGTGAGTAGATAAGAGTACAAGTAGAAGATGGGAAATTGCTGATCCATAGACTAGAAACATAAGGAAGTATTAAACACCTGTCATCCAGAAAAATAATTGTGTCTGAGTGAGCAAAATTGGGGGAAAAGACGCTCATTTGTTTTCTGTGTCTCTCTAAATATTGTTTTTCTTCTCCAGAGACTATTTCCCATTAAAATTCATCTACTCTTGAATTATTCTTACAGAATATCCCCTTTCTCAACATTTTTCAAACTTCTATTGCAACTACTAAACGTGTAGGGTAAGTGACTAGTATCTTCATATGTAGATAAGAGGCAGTCTAATATGGCAATCATATAATGCTAGGGTTTGAATCCCAGCTCTGCCACTTTTAGATAAGACATTGGACCCATTATTTAACTCTCTGTACTTCAGGTTCCTCAACTACAATAGGCAAATAATAAAATAACCTATCTCATAGGGTCATGGTGAGGATTAAATAAATAAACATGTGGAAGTTCTTAAGTTGATGTCTGTTACACGGTAAATGCTCAACAAGTTATCTAATGATTAAAAATATTTCTGTAGAGTAACTATTTTGTCTCAGTCTCTTTTTTTCTGTTTTATTGTCATAAATGGGCTAACACTGGAAAGTTAATTCATTAATTACCCCCATCCCACCCTTCAACTTAATAATGGAAATCAAGAAGAGTAAGTGACCTCTTCTAAGTGGTCATCAGGAAAAACACTGAAGTCTACTTATTCACTTCATGAATTTTTCCACTTTTTGATGAAACTGCCTGATGAAATAGTCTTGAAAGAAACAGCCTGATGTGGTTCTTTTGTGTAATTTCAATCATTTAATAAAAATTATTTTTTAAAATTTTATTTTAAACATGTGGGGTACAATTCAGGGTTAGGTATACAAATGTTCATTATGCAGGCACCCTTGTTGATAATGTGTGCCCCTCCCTCCCCTGGCAGTTTCCCTCAACTACCAATTCCACACCCCTCTCCTGGTAGTTTCCCACTACTGCCAATCCCTTTCTTACAGTATTATTATAATTGTTCAAAGTCTGCTTATAAGTGAGATCATATGGTACTCTGTTCTTTGTCTCTGTGAAAGATCACTGAATATGATAGACTCTAAATCCAGGTTGCTGCAAAGTCCATATGTTTGTCCTTCTTTATGGCTGCATAATATTCTGTTGTGTATGTGTACCACATTTTTTTAATCCAGTTGAGCTTCGATGGGCTTTCGATGGGCTGCATGATTGGTTCCATGTTTTTGCTATTGTGAATAGAGCTGCAACAAACATGTGCGTACAGGTATCTTTTTTGTAGAATGGTTTGAGTTCTTCTGGGTATATTCCCAGTAGGGGGATTGCTGGTTCATATGGAAGGTCAATTTCTTGTTCCTTCAGAAATCGCCACACTGTTTTCCAGAGTTTGCAATAGTTTGTATGCCCACCAATAAAACTATTAATACTTCACCCAATCAACTGGGTCATGGGAAGACTACATTTTCATCACACCATTATCAATGCTACTATACTTTCCTATTTTAGACACCCAAAAAGTAGATGTCTAAATTCAGTGTGGATAATATTCATTATTATTTTTGTAAACACATATGTATTTAATTACATATGTGTTTACAATGTGTTTACACACTGAAAAGCAAATACATAGAAATATTAAATAAAGTACCTAATATCACACATTCTAGCAGAGATGCTTTGTTGGTAGAGCCATGATTAAGACCTAGAACATTTGATTCTAAATCTTATGCACAATAAGATTCCATCTGCTGTGGAAGTAACTCTAAAATGGAGATGTAATTGTAGATTTCTCTCTTATTAATGCCTGTCAAACATCCATTTTCACTTCGTTTGGTAGCAGCTCCTCAGATTTTGATTTGGGAAGCTACCCCTCTCTTACTGGACACGTTCTTAGTAGGACTGCCACATAAGATTCCCTATGGTTCTCTCTACCCCTTTAGAAAGGATATGGACATGACTCCAGTTAGGATAATCATTCACTCTTTCCCTTTGAAATACAAGATTTAAAACAAATTCTCAGAGGTTCCTTAAGCAAGGACCAAAGAATCTCTGCTCTTTGCATTCCTGAAACTGTCATGCTCTGGAATTCCTAAATTCCATCCATTTTCTTATATTTTGTTTCCAATCTTCTATCCTTTCAGTCAGTTTGATTTTTTATTAGTGCTATCCATAATTTATATCTGTTTCTTACTACCAATAAATTATAACTGAAAAATGTGTGGATATTTACCTTAAACATAGTTGTACAGAAAATCTGCTATTTATGATGTTATGCCTAGCATTATCCAGCCCTTGTGATATCAGCATTTTCCCTCATCTATTCTCAGTCCTCATGCTTCAATCTGGATTGGTCTTACCCCCAGGTCTGGAGGTTGAACCTCTTAGTAGTAAACTCCCTTCACCATAGTAATAGGTTCAGCAATATTTACGTGACATAAGCTGGTAGTATGAGAGCTAATCACAGGTATTTTATTGGAACAAATTGGAAAGGAATAGCTGGTCATTTTGAGACAGGAGAGTACCTGAAAGAAGACCATTCATATCAAAGTAGACATAAGTCAGTGAAAGAGACCAAATTCTGACAAGTGTTTGAGCCCAGGGATTCAAGTATCCCTAACCTAGGAATCATTCCTGAACTTTTCAGTAATCTAAGCCATTATGTTGCTTCTTCTCTTTCTCTCTCTCTTTCTTTTAAAAATGAGTTATATTTTAAAAGTCACTTGTTACCCAAAAGGGTCTTCTCCAATTTATTGACCAGTGAAAACACCTCTCATAACTTGGCTCTGGTTCTAACCAACACATGAAGGTAATGCTACCCTTTAATGATTTTTACAAATAACCATAATTTTAAAAATTGTTTCCATTTATTGAATTCTTACTATATTTTTTATGGTGATAAGCATTTTATATACATGTCATTTTAACAATAATAGCAGTCACCTGAGGTAAGTAGCATCATTATTTCTATTTTGCAGATTAAAAAATCAAAGAGAAAAATAGTTAAGTATTTGTCCATTTTTAAAATCCAATCTCTGTAGTACATATACATGATAGAATATTATGCAGCCATAAAAAAGGACGCACTTATGAACTTCACAGCAACTTGGATGGCCTTAGAGTCTATAATACTGAGTGATCTATCACAGAAACAAAGAACTGAGTACCACATGTTCTCACTCATATGTGGACCTTGAACAATTATCCTAATACTATAAGAAAGGGATTGGCAGTAGTGAGAAACTGCCAGGGGAGGGGGGTGCACACCTCATCAACAAGGGTAACTGCATAATGAATATTTGTATACCTAACCCTGAATTGTACCCCACATCTTTAAAATTAAAAATAAAAAAAAGAACTAAACATTGACCTTCCATATGACCCAGCAATCTCCTTACTGGGAATATACCCAGAGGAACTCAAATCATTCTACAAAAACATACCTGCACACACATGTTTACTGCAGCATTATTCACAATGGCAAAAACATGGAACCAAACATGCTGCCCATCGAAACTGGACTGGATTTTTTTTAAAAAGGTACATATACACATTGGATTATTACACAGCAATAAAGAAGGACAAACATATGGGCTTTGCAGCACATTGGTTGGATTTAGGGTCTATTGTACTCAGTGATCTATCACAGAAACAAAGAACAGAGTACTACATGTTCTCACTCATAAGTGGCCCCTGAATATTTGCCATAATACTATAAGAAAGTGATTGGCAGTAGTGGGATACTGCTGGGATGAGAGTGTGGGGGTGTGTACAACATCAGTAAGGGTACCTGATCACAAACAAGGCAAAGTGGGGACCAAAGGGAAGACCAAACTTTGTCTGTATGATGACCACTTGTATACCTAATCTTGAATTGTACCCCACATCTTTGAAAAAATTAAAAATAAGAGTACCTGCATGCAACTTACTCATGTAGTTAATCCTTACATACACTCACATCTGTAAAATAGGGTAAAATAACCCTGATATTCGCTGACACCAAAATAAATAAAAATTCATGGCCATATTAAGAGAAATGAAAATGAAGAGACTAGCCGGGCTTGGTGGCTCAGCCTGTAATCCCGCGCTTTGGGAGGCTGAGGTGAGTGGGTTGCCTGACTCCGCGGGTTTGAGACCCTCCTGGGCAGGCGAGACCTCATCTCTACAATAAATCAAAAAATTAGCCGGGCGTGGTAGCGCTCGCCTGTAGTTCCAGCTACCTGGAAGGCTGAGGCGGAAGGATCTCCGGAACCCAACAGGTCGAGGCTGCGGTGGCCGGGAGCAGCCACTGCATTCCAGTCGGGGCAACAGAGTGAGACTCCAACTCAAAAAAGAAAAAAAAAAAAGAAAGAAAATGAAGAGACTACTGAAACATTCAATAACATATGAATTTCAGACATAATTTGAGCAAAAGAAATCAAACACAATATTTACACATTCTATAATTCCATTTATATAAGGGTTAAAAGCACACAAAAAACCCAACCTATGGTAATAGAAGATTAAAAGTAGGTAAAATCAATTTATGGGTTATAGATGATAAAATTTGTAATCTTTGGAGAGAAGCAGTAATTGGGACCAGGTACCAGAAAAGCTTGTGGGATCATTGAAGAGACTCTATCTTGATTTGGATGATAGACATATTCATTGTTAATTCTGTAAAAATCAATAAAACTGTACAACTATGAAAAAAATTAAAAACGTATTTGTCCAAAGAGGTACTGAAAAAAGTGCTTATAAAATACAATAGTAGGTCTCCATGAAAGCAATGTTTCTACCTTCTATAGGACAATGTTTTGAATGAACTTGGGGAGCCCGGGAAGGTGTCAAACATACCAGAGCAAGCACTACAGAGGCAACACTTACTTCACTATATGCTGGAATTGTAATAAGCATGTTGTATAGAGATGCCAAATTATTCTAGAATAATGAATTGTTTGTTATTTTCTAAATGTCTGAACTATGAATCTCTTGCAATTTTCCACTTACTCCTGTAAATGATGAAATTACAAACTGCCAAAGGTAATCAAAAAAAGAATTATATCTAGTGTAGAAAATGGTTACTATATGATGATAAGGAAGATTTGTGCTGTTTAACAGGCTGAATATTACAATACAGATACCTTAATTACTATTAAAATAACTTAAGTGAAATTACAACTAGATAGTTCCAGTTGATAATTCGTTTCTAGATAATTGTTTAACCTCCAGCAAGTCTTAACTGAATCAGAATGCCCTTGGTGATGCCCTCTGAATATGCTTAATGGTAAGTGAAGTTTATTTATGGGAGCAAATTAGAGCAATGTCTAGGCTTTGTATGGTTTGATCCTGAAACAAATGTTTGTGATGAAATAATGAAAAACCTCAAAATAGAGTTTTATTATCATGCAGATTCCCCGGGAGTAGACCATAGAGGAGCACAGCATAAGAACTTTCACAATAACAAAGTAGATAAATGGGGAAAGCAACTGAACATAATGAAGAGTAAGGAAGAAAGCTCGTTTTACGTGATTTCAAAAAGAAAATTGAGACTTTTCTGATTCACTTCCATGGTGGATACAGTGAGGGTGATCCAATGAGTCTGATCACAGGGTAATACCCTTCCCTTGAGTGCAAGTAGATCATATGATTTGTTTCCAACCAATAGAATAAGGCACAGTTAATATGATGTAACTCCTGTGATTATGTCTATTATGTAGGACTCTATCTTAGATTGGCCTTAGAGAGATTCTGATGACCTTGTAGAGCTACAACCATGGAGAGGCAGCATGGTAGGGAACTGTAGAGGTCTCTAGGAACTTTGGGGCTTTCAACCAACATCTAGTAAAAAGCCAGTGTTCTTAGTCACAGCCATAAAGAAATAAATTCTCCCAGCAACCTGAATGAGCCTGGAAGTGAGTTTTTCCCCAATTAAGTCTCAGATGGGTTCCCAATACAAACTGATATCATGACTGCAAACTCACAGCTTTGCCTGAATTCTGACTTACAATAACTGAAATAATAAGTGTGTGCTGTTTTAAGTTGCTAAGTATGTATGATTTGTTACATAACAATAGAAAACTAGTATATTTTCTGCCCTGAAATTCATACGCTGCTATATTTGATGAGACTCAGGTCCTGTTGCATGTCACACAGTAAATATGTATTGCATAAATAGTGAAAGTTATTTTTTAAAGCCATAATTGGGAATATCGCCTTATCAATGGAAAAGATTTATATTCTTTATTTCACAAAATACTATGAAGATCTGAAGGCAGAATACAAAATTTTTAAACTGTTTACAGTGATTTTGTTATTCTCAGAGATCCAGGTAAAAAGTTATTACAGTGGATTATTAGAAAATGTTAATATTCCAGATACATTTGCACACTAGTGTTTTAGTTTCAAAAATTCAGAATCTTCCCTGAAATAGTTTATGAGACATCACTAACTTGTAAATGAAACACAAAATATATGTATTAATTTTTAAAAAGCCATTCTACTTCTGTTTAATGTAGAAGCAAACTCAAAAATCCTATGAATATGATCATCTTGGTGATTTAGATACGTCCATTTCTGGTTAATTTATTCTTTTGAAATATTTTAAAAAATTATACCAATTTTGCAAAATTTCAGGTGAAAATGGTTTTGTTACATATTGCTTAGAATTTTGTAAATTGGCATAAAATATTAGAAAAGCAATTTTAGAAGTAGGGAACATTTCTACACTGTTGGTAGAGTAAACTAGTACAGCCTCTGTGGAAAATAGTGTGACAATTCCTAAAAGCTCTAAAAATCGACTTCCCATTTGACCCCGCAAGACCCCTACTGGACATATACCCGGAGGAACTCAAATCACTCTATGAAAAAGATACCTGTTTATTGCAGCATTATTTACAATATTATTTATAATATTATTATCAACCATGCTGCCCACTGAAAGAAGACTAGATTTAAAAAATGTGGTACATATACATGAAGGAAAATGACGCAGCCATAAAGAAGAAGAAAATTATGAACTTCGCAGCAATGTGGATGGACTTAGAGGCTATAATATGAGTGATCTATCACAGAAAAAAAGAACTGAGTATCACATGTTTTCACTTGTAAGTGGATCTCGAACAACTACCATAATACTATAACAAAGGGATTGGCGGTAGTGGGAAACTGCCAGGGAAGGGCAGGGGCAGGATTGGCAGTATTGGGAAACTGCCAGGGGTATCACCTTATCAACAAGGGTACCTGAATAATGAACATTTGGATACCTAATCCTGAATTGTACCCCACATATTTAAAATAAAAAATTTCTTAAAAAAGAAAAACTATGAAGTTAAATCTATACTCTCTATATTGTATTAATCCTATTTCTTCTAGGAATATATGTACATATAAATCAAAAAGTCAAGAGAAGCATTAAAGTGAGACATATTCTAATAGTATACATAACAGCAAAGAGAGTAGATAATCAAAATGTGAATCAGTTAACAGGTAAATATTATATAAATTAGTCATAAAACTGTAACTGTCAAAACAAAAAACACATTAACAATTTCAATATGCAATATGAAATATGCAAGGCACAATACGAAGGCACACCTAGAATAAGCAAAACTATCAGGCATAAGATTCATGAAATATTAAATAATTGGGAATGGATAATGGCTTAGGTGTATTTGTCCAATTCTTCTGATGACCTTGCTCCCACTGTCCCACTACACATAACTCATCAAACCCACATCCAAAATTTGTCAAAACTATTTAAACATGATCAAAAGAATATAAAGAAAGATAAGGTCTTCCATAATTGTTTGAAATGAAAGTACAAGGGGGCCCTCCAAAAAGCAAAATTTATTCATAAAAAATTGTGTATTCTTACATATTTAAACTTCAATCACTTTAAAAAGTACTTTCCATTTGATGCAATACACCTATCAAGTCAATTTGGAAGCCTTTTAGCACTTCTGTTGTCTTTTGTTTCACCTCTTCCACTTTGACAAAACACTTCCCATTGAGGACTTTTTAGTTGTTAGGGGTGAGATCTGGTGAATAGGGAGGGTGGGGTGAATGAGTCATGCTGTTTTTGGTCAAAAACTGCTGAACCCTCAGCATGGTGTGGGCAGATGTGCTGGTAAATCATTAAATGAGCAAACATCTTGAAAGAATCTCCAAAAGGAAATTCAATGAAGCTGAATGTAGCCTTTCACAAGAACACTGGCTGGTACACTGATGCTAAGGGGTTCCTAGAACACTTAACTAGCAGAGGAAGACTGTACTATACAAAAAGCACACTCTCCAAAAGATAATTCCATTTTTAGGAGGAGGATTCTCCCTTTTCCCCTTGTATGTGCCATGATTGTCACCAAAGTTTAAGATATTTTGCTTGGAGTAATGGTTTCGAGAACTAATTTGAAGGAATATAATTTGCTCAGTAAACACCATCTACTATGTTCCTTCTTTCTTTTGCACTTCTTAAATGGGACATAAAACTTAAGACATTTGTGTTAGCAGTGGGATCTACAGGGACCACTACTGTAGAACTGTGCCTTCTATCTAGAACAACAGCTTTTGTATGTAGTTTCTTCAAGATGATGAAGAACAAGAAGGACTAAAAGACTTGCTTCCCGATATTTGGAATAGTCTCTCAATCAGCAGATAAAAGCAACAGGAAGGAGTTCATAAATAGCCATACTTTAATTAGAAACAGAGAGAATAGATAATAGAGCAGCTTAACCAATATGAAGGAATCATAAAGAGATCAAATTTCTTTACATAGCAGCCCAGAGTTTCCACTTCACCATCTTCCACCTAAAAAAAATCCCTAGACTGTTCATATATATTTCTATCATCCAGCTTTCTAGATTAAAATCTGATTTGACAAGGCAATTCTAAAAGTATTCTGGGACAGTGACATGGCCATAGGAGGCTCTTTCTGTCATGTTTGTAGACACAGTCGAGCCAGGAATAGACTTTTTCATTTACAGATGAGTAAACAGAATACTGAAAGTAAAAAATAAAAAGTTTAAAAAAATGAGAGCATGTAACTCGAGAGGAAAAGTAGTAGCTTTTTATGATAAAAAATAATTAGATTAAGCCTGATTATCTCAATAAAATTAGATATAAGTATAAAATGAGAGATGAGATAGAAGACAAATCTACTGAAGCCATTGCAGAACTAAAAGTAGCCCCAGTAACTGAAGAAATAATATTGTAACAGTATGAAATTAAAACTTAAATCTGTGTTTGGGATGAGGGGGTGGGAAAGACAAATGTCAATAAAATAAGATTTATAAAATTATAGTATGGATAATAAGATAAAACAAAAACTGAGATAATTTGTGATCCTCAAAGACCAGAACAAAAGTAAGCCAAACAATACTTGAAATCTAATATAAATAATTTCTCTAAGTGCATAAGCAAACATCTTACCAATTAATTGGCAGGGTTAATAGAAAATTTATTATAAAAATATAAGTTAATCAAAATATGCATCTCAAGAACAAATATCTAAATGCAAAAATAAGTTTGTCAAAAGGAAAAAAAAGTTTTGTCTCCAGTATTAGTTTAGTTAATGTGAATCAAATTATGAGAAAGAAAATGTGTGATTTCAAAACTCACTATCCAGATATGCTGTCATTTATGTAAATGGCAAGAGATTAATATTCTTACATAGTCAAGTGCTGAGAAAACAAGCTGAAAAAAATGACTGAAAAGACTGGCATTGAAAAAAGAAATAATTTTAAAATACAATTATTCCAAATTAACACTTGAAGTGTAATGCAAAGCTCAAGATGTTACTAACAGATTTAGGATGGTGTATAAAGGAAACTGAGAGTGAGATTCATTGTCTAATGAATTAGTCTCCTGCTGCCACAAAGCATCACAAATTTAACATCTTAAAATAACACACATTTATTATCTCACAGTTCTGTAGGTCAGAAGACTCTTAAACTCAGCTAGTTTCCCTGCTGAGGTGCCTCACAAGGCTGAAATCAAGGTGACAGCAGGGCAGTGTTTCTTTTTTTTGGAAACCCTGGGGATTAATCTGCTTCCAAGCTCAGCCTGTTGGCAGAATTCAATTCCAGATGGTTGAAGGACTGAGGTGTTGTTTCCTTGCTGGTGTCAGCCAGGGGACATTCTCAGTTTCTGGATCCATCAGCATTTCTTGGCTCATGGGTCCCTCCACCCCTCCATCCATCTTCAAAGCCAGTTAGGGCAGGTCCTTTTTACCCTTTGAATATCTCTGAACTTCCTTCTCCCTCTTCTCTCCTCTGCCTTCTTCTTTCAACCATATGTCTTTGATAAAATTTTCTGCTTTACTTTTTAAAAAAAATTTTAATGACACCTGTGATTACATGAAGCCTGCCCAGCTAATCTAGAAGTTGTTTTAATATCTTCCTATAACATCTGCAAAAATCTCTTCACAGCACTATCTAGATTATTGTTTGTTTGAATGACCAGGGATGGGATCCTAGGAGGACATCTTGAGAATTCAGTCTGCCATACTTGGACAAGGAAGCATTCAAACATTCTGTCATGTTGTTGGTAATGATTCATAAATATAACTTCAAGGAAGAAGTTTTATCTTTTTTTTACTTCACTTAAAGATAATTTATTATGAAATTCAAAACAGGATATGTCTTCTCCAAGTTACTCAAGATAAAAAATTTAAAAATCTACATAGTAAAAGATATAAAGCAAAGGCAAATGGAAGAAAGAAAGCATATAAAACAAAAAGTAGAGAGATATAAATTATTAATTACATCAACAGAGACAATAGGTGAAAAGAAGTGTAAAAAATACCTATAAAATATCAGATAGAAAAGTAGAAGATTGTTTAATCTAATGGTAGGAAACTCTTATGATATGAAATGCAGAATTTGTAGAAGAAGAAATTGACTAAGTCAACTAAATAAACAGTAAATAGTTCTACATATTAAGAAACAACAAACTCAGAAGACAAATAAATTATACAACTCTGCTTCATGGCACCTACAAATCAAAGAAAAACAACCCAATCAAAAAATAATAAAAGGGTCTGGATTGAATGTTGACAGAAAAACATACAATTCAAAAAAGAGTCTGAACACCTGCTCAATTTTACTCATAATAAGAAAAAATAAAAATTACATTGAGATTCTTATTTTAACCTACCAGAGTAGCAAAAGACAAAATGTTTGATAAATATTTGGTAAAGGAAATGTTTCTTACACTGCTGATGGGAGTGAAGACACATAATCTCAATGGAAGGTGATTTGGAAAAGTCTTATTTTTAAATAAACTGCTTTATTGTAGATCAGTTGAAAGGTTACGGAAAAACTGCAAAGACAATTGCAGAGACCTCACACCCAGCTTTCCCCATTATTAACTTTAAACATTGGTATGGTGCATTTGTCAATAATTAATGAGACAATGTTGATACATTTATATATATATATAAATTCAGTTATATATATATATATATATAACTGAATGTCTTTTTTCTGTTCCAGGATTTATCTAGGTAACAATTTTACAGTTAATAATCACGTCTCCTTAGGTTCTTCTTGGTTATGCCAGTTTCTCAAACTTTCCTTGTTTATGATGATTTTGGCAGTTTTGAGGAGTACTAGTCAGGTATTTTGTAGAATGTTCCTTAATTAGGATTTGTCTGTTGTATTTCTCATGATTAGTGTGCATAGGTGTTATTGGGAGGAAGGCTACAGGAGTACCATTTTCATCCCAACATATCAAAGGTGTGTAGTATCAGCGTGATTCATCACTGTTGATGTTCACCTCGTTCACCTGACGGAGATCATCGTTGTCAGAATTCTCCACTGTCAAGTTACTTTTCTTCCCTTTTCCATACTGTAGTCTTTAAGAAGAAGTCACTATGATTAATTCACACTTAAGGAATGGAGAATGATACTCTAACTCCTTGAAAGTAGAGTGTGTATACAGAGTATTTGGAATTCTTCTGCATAGGAGATTTGTCTATTATCACCCATCTATTTATATGTTAAGTTATTTACTTATGTCAGTATAGATTTATAGATACCAATTTTATACTTTGGGTTATAGTCTAATGCAACTTCATTTATTTTCTTGTTCAAATTATTCCAGCTTTGGGCATTGAGAACTCTTTGAATTGGCCCCTGCATTCCTTTGACATACCCTTGTCATTATGGGGTTGTTTTCTCTTAAGCTCTTTTTTACTTTCTAGTATTGTAAGAGCCTCAAGGCTTATCTTGAATATTTTCTGTCTCAATCATAAAACTATTTATTTCTTGAAAGAGTCCTGGTTTTATTTACTGGAAAATGATGTTGGAAACCATGACCTGTATGTCAGCTGTGCTTGCCGCTACTAAGGTATAGCTGCTTCTAGGCCCTCTCAGCTCACACTAACAGTGAGAAAATATGTGTATATTAACTTCTGTACATAGCAAATATCTATAGCTATTTCTATGTGTAATCATCTGTAAGTATGTTAAACTAAACATGAGCTTATACTAATGTCTAATCTATACCACACAGGTTATATTCCATTGCTTATCTGTAACCTTTTATTCTAAAAGTGAAGGGAACATATTTTTAAATAAAAATACACAACCTATTATTTCACTTATACCGACCAATTCATACATACACAAAGTGACACGTGTACATAAGTATTCTCTGAAGTAATTGTTACAAAGTGCAGATATGAAACAGCTTAACCATCAATAGGTAACTTACTAAACAAATTTATTCCAGATGAAACCATTATTTCAGCTTTGTGTATTCTGTTTGGAAAAGATCTCCAAGTTAGAGTGCTCCATAAATGAATGAATAAATAGATAAGTGAACAAAAGATGAATCAAAGAAAAAATGTAGAATATTACATTTAAAAAATCTAGATTTAGAAAGATCTTTCAACTAAGATAGAAAATTGAGAAGCTGAAAAAAATAAATGAGGCTTTCCACATATTTTATGCAATAATTAACTACAGAAAGATTAAAGACTTAAAATGGGAAAAACCCTTTGTGACTTTATACATACGTTTAATGATAAAAATGACACATAAGTCATTCCACTAATGGCATAACACCATATAATCAATAGCATAAACATCATCAGTTTCTTTTAGTGGCAAAATAGCCAATATATTATCAATTAAAAAGAGAAGTTTTGAAAAAATAATATTTGTACTACACATGGAAAAATCAACATAATATTAAAATAAAGCTAAATAAATTGATATGAAAAGAATACAATAAAAATGTAGCTAGTGAGTATGAATAGGCAATTAACAGGAGAATAAATTCAAATAGCTAATAAACATCAGAAAAGATTCTCAATCTTCTCCATTAATAAGAAAAATGCATTAAAAGTGATATATCACTTTATGCCAATTAATTAATAGAAATTGAAATATTTATGCAATTATCATATTATGGGGGAATTGAAGTATAACTTTTACCTTTCTCTTAAACTTTTATATATCATTTGATCCCACATCACAATGAACATGCATTATTTACATATCAGACAAGCAAAGTTTAAAAAATTTAGAAATTAAAATTAAATATGGGTACAAGCAATTCACAAAAGAAATGTAGAAACTGAAAATAAATAAATGAGGCATGGTAGTGCATGCCTGCTACTTAGAAAGCTGAGCCCCGTAGGTTCAGCTGCGGTGGCTGTGAGCATACCACTGCACTCCAGCCTGGGTGACAGAGTGAGACTCCAATTCAAAAGAAAATAAAAGAAAAGAAATGCATAAAACATTTCAAATTTTAATAGAAATAAAAGTAATGTAAATTAAGGTAATGTCCTGTGTCACCTAAGATATTTTCAGGGATAAAAAATATTGGTATCACTCAGTAAAGACCTACACTGCTTAGGCTATAAATTAGTGCAAACTTTTTGTAATAATTTTCAAATATATATCAAATATTTTAAAATGCATACTTCTTCCTCAACATCTGAAATCTAAGAATTTTAGCTAAGGAAATAATCTGGGATTTGGGGCTTAACTGTAAAATTGATTCCTACAGCATCAGTCATATCTCAGTCACTACAGGCTCACAATAAAATACAACTTTGTTATTTAACAACAAATCTTGGCTAAAGATATTTTTGTAAAGAATAAGGAAGGTAACAGCATAATGTACTAAAATCACAATATTAAAATAAATCAACATCTTGAATAATAGGAATATTGGAGAATAACTACAGTGTTAGAAATAATTTTTTAAAATACCAAATCATAAAATGTAGAATTTATTTTTGAAAAATAATATGTAGATATACACATATACGCATGCATATATTCATTTATTTATTTTCTGTATCCCTATGTAAATGGGAACCATGGTTATTTTTGAGTTTTGGGATTCTAAAATGTTTTAAAATTTATTTTATATTATGATAATTTTAGTGCAATATTCTGTACTATAAAATATATTTATCTTATAGATGTCTTCTTATAAATATTTGTAATATTTTATAATGTGTATTTATTATTTTGCAATTAGCATATGTATGTGTGTGGACAGACATTAAAAAAACACAATAAAACATGAGCAAAGGATTATAGGTAATTACTATTTTTCACAATTTTAAAAATTATTATTGGAATGTAGTTTAAGTACAATAGAAGGTATAACTTCCTTGGTAGCTTATTTATTTTTCCTGAAGATTTTAGATTTGAATAATCACTTCCATTTAAAAAGTCTGCAGTAAGAATCTGAACCAGAATAGAAAAGCAATTGTAGGTAATAAAGCTGAAGAGGACATCAAGATGCCATAGGGAAACAATAACAACTCCATATTTTGTCAGTTGAGTAGGAATTAGGTTAGTCAATGCACACTTTAGTCAGTATGCCACTTGGAGCAAAATTATAATTTGCCTGAATAGTATCAGTGACTGGTGGCTCATTCGTAATTCTGTAATGTCTTGTCACTTCCTCTCTCAATTCAGGCATCCTAATACCTCATTCCTCTTTCAAATGAGCTTTTTTTTTTTGTTGTTAAGAAAGGCATTTTGTCTGTTTTGTTTATTTTCCCCTTCTTTCAATTTCAGCAACAGTTAAGCAGGTAACTAACCTACAAGGTACGCCAGCTCACCTAAAGAAAAAAAACTATTTCCTCAGCATGAAAACACTAAATGATGTGATTACATAAATTACTAGAAAACTTTCCATTTAGCTGGTTACAGGAATGCCTGAATTACATCATATTAAAGATGGATGCTACATTTACACAAATACCCTAAAATGTGTTGCAGTACCAGAATTTAACGTAGGCATATCTAACATCATCCATAAAGCAATCATTTGGGTCACTTGTGCTTCTAATGAAAGCAACACCAACAGGGAAGCAAAAACAAGCCAACAGAAACAAACCCTAAATAGTATTCAAACGTACATGACATACTAACAAGTAGACTAAGAGAAACATTTGCTAATACATATATGCAATAATAGAGAATGGTTTATTTGGAACATTGCTAGGGAAAATGAATATGATAATATTAGTTACCTAAATATTTATATTGTGGGCACAAAAGATGTATTTTCCAGTTTTGACTAAATCTCTAAAATAACCTCAAATTCTTATGGATTATGTAGAAGTGAGACAATCTTATCTCTTGACTTGATGGCACATCATCATTAAAATGTTCTGTCATTGGTTTGGGGATGTACTTCTTTACTTATTTTGAGGAAATGAGAATTATAAAATAATTTTTTAAATTTCCATTTAAAGCCTATTACAGGCACACGTACACAAAGACACACAAACATACATGTAAGTACACATATTTGCCTCCTATCAATTGCCCATAGAGTACAGATAAAAACACCTGTTCAATTAGGCATATTACTACTGAAGTGATAAAAATAGCAGATGGAGATACCTTTTTAAGGCATTTTCAAAACCATTTTGAAATAAAAGTAGAATCAGATCTGGGAAATAAATTCACTTTATTATTTTAGAAAGATCAGAAAATTTAAAAACATGTAAAGATAAGAATCCATATAAATATGTACATATATATATATATATGAATATCTGATAATTCTTATTCCTGTCCTATGACTTGGAATATCCTTGCCAGAAAGGTTTCCCAAAGAGAGACAGCTGTATGGGAATCCCTCAGGAAATACCAATTTCACTTAGTGAAAAAATTGAGTTTTGTCCAATTTTATCAAAAGGCTGTGTTTGAGATAGTGACTAAGGAGGGAATATAATTTTTAGTTCTTAAAAATTTCACTGACAAGGACATGTGTCCAGTCTTTAAGACTCATAAGACATGTTTATGCATACTCACTTTTTAAATGCACGTTAACAGCACTCTCAAGATGGAAAAGAAATTTATTTTTAATATCACTTCAAACATGTGAGGAAACAGAGACACAGATAAGCTACGGGATTTGCCCTGAGTCACGAAGTGCCAGAAGCAGAACAGAACAGAAACTTGACTTTTAACTCCAAAATCTCTATTCTTTCCAACATACTAAGCAATTTGAAATGATCAGAAATGCTAGGTTCCTAAATCTTGTCCCATATTTTCTAAGTTTCATGGATAATTTTTAGAGAAATATATATATTTTTAGCAAACTCCCATGTGATGTTTTTATGCAATTAAGCATGTTACCACCTGTTACACCTAGATTTGTCCTCTTTTGTGAAAGTCACTTTTTAAAATACATAGCAAATATATAGTTTCATAAAACATAGAAAGAAAATATATTTTTTCACTTTGAAAGAGGTTTAAATAGAAATATGTCATTATTCTCAAGTGAGGTTCTTGGGTCTTTCTAAACATTAATCTCAGAATAATTCTGTAGTGCGTAAACAATACAATATTACAAACTCTGCAACCCTTCTTAGGAAAAATCTGTAGGTGTCTGAATAACTATGCCAAAATATGAGAACAAAAACAAAAAAAATCAAAGCCAAGACTTTTATTTTTCTGGTATGCTTTTCTACTGTATGTATTTTTCAAATCTGCTAGCATTTCCTTTCCTTTATTGTTCACCTCAGGAAGATTTATGAAATCTCTGAAATGTGGCTAAAGATGAAGCGAACATTTGTTCAGCAATTAAATATTTAGAGGTATGATGGTTAAAGTTCAAGTACTTGTCTACATGTATAGAAGAGTTTGATACTTTTTTCATTCAACAAACATTTATATGCCAGGCTTGAAGCAAGGCCTTAGAGATGTAAAGAAAAATAGAACGTAACTCCATCCTCCAGAAATCTATAATATACATGAGAAAGATGTTAAGAAAATCAATAGAATAAACTCTAAGAGGTCAAGTCTTAAGGGCAAGCACTTTGTTTTGTTTCTTGCTAAATCTCTAACACTCAGAACATTACCTGGGACATACAAGGGGTGCGATAAGCATTTGTCAAAATTTTGAAAAACAAGGTTTTAAAAAAGAAATCCAATTAACAGGTTGTTTCTAGAAATGATTGTTTTCCCGATTTCCTGCAGGTTATATTTTTGACCTATGTATTAATTATATTACCTTTTAGATGAACTTCCAAAATCAGAATGTAGGATGCTTTAAGTATAAGATCTTATCTCAAAGAATCTTTGCTGTCCTGTTGCTTTTTCTTCTCTTTTGCTGATTAGTTCAGATGAGTTCTGTGAGCATCCAAAAGTAACATCAAATTAAGTTTATTTTTCAGGCAAATGCATATTCTGCAAATTCTACTTTTCATTTAAAATAAGGGAATTAAGATAACACCCAATAATGAGAGACACAGCAAGAATTAAAATATAAGTCCCTTTGTCCTTCCTTAATGGGAAGTACTTTTTACAAAACTGCCCTCATCTGATGTAGTGGATGCTGCCATGAGCTGCTCAGATTCCCCTCAGCACAAAATCCTCATTTCCCCAACTGCTGGGAGTTTTGGCAGTTGATGATTCTCCTAGAATCACCCTTGTTTAAGGTCACACTCCTTTCCCAGGGACAGCCCATATCCAATGACCTGTCTATATGCCTGAAGGCAGTATAACTCTGAAGGGCTAACTCAGGCCAGAATCCACTGTGGAATCATTTGAAGCCATTGTGACTTCATAGAAGTTCATACCCTTCTTCTGCCCTCCTGTCCCCTTCATTCCCTCGTAGGTGTTCTCCAGATTTCTCTCCAGTAGACCTTCTGCACAAGCATGTCTCATAGCTAGTTTCCCAGAAAACCCAACTTTAGACACCCTATATTAAGGTCTATACTGTATTTGCATAATTAAGATCAAGTAATTTAACTTCCCTGGGCTTAATTTTTACTCTATCTGTAACAGTAAGAGATTGAAATGAGTAATCTCCAATGACCTTACTACTTCTAAAGTTGTCTGATCCCACTACTGAATAATCTTATTATGAGATAAATGAATGGTATGTTCTTCAGATGTTAGAAAGAAAATCATGATAATTATCAATCTTGAAGAGGAGGATTTGGATAATACTGTTCAAATCCAATTTTCTTATCAAGATGATAGAACAATACATTCTTTCTTAGCTCTCTAGAAGAGACTTGTCTAAGAATTTTGTATCTGACTCATTGAGCTGGTATCTAATGTAGAGTCTGTTGCCTTGAGCAGGGATTGAAAGAACTAGCTAGTAAGTGTTTTACGCTGAGCTCCATGAAAGCATGGGGAAAGTCAACACATAAAAATGGAACAGAATCAGAGTGATAATTATCTAAAGGAACTTCTAATATTTGTGAGTTTTGAACCAACTTTTATAAAACCAAAGCAACATGCAGTTGCAGCTATTATTATGCTACTAACAACCCCCTCACTCTCAACCAGTATTCCCTGGGCTTTATAGGGGACATTCACGTGCATACTGGAGGAATGAAAACTCAGCATGCAGTGCCTTACTAGTGCCTGCATGCTGGCACATAATGAGTATGTGATGAGCCTTTGTTGCATTGTTATAGGTATTGCTTACTACTGAGTGTCTTATTTTTAGTTCAGCACAAGGTACAAAATAATCACTCAAATAATCGACTAGTGGATGAATGAGTAAAAACATAAATAAAATTGTAGGATTTTTTTATTCCACTTAGCAGCTTTAAACAGATAAGTCTTGTTGCTAGAAACTACCTTTCTCAGAAGTATCTTCCATCATCCCTTCCTGCACTCTCAAGAGATTAGTTTTTCTAGTTATGAATTCTGCACTATCCTGGGCATTCCTTTCTCTGTACTTATCACAGTTCACAATGTTATATTTTTGTAATTATTTTACTAATGACTATCTTCAAAGTTCCATACAGGCTAGACTCTTTCCATTTTTTTTTTCATTGTTGCTAGAAATTATTATCCTTGACACATAGCTGTCACTTAAAGTATATTTATTGGGTAGGTGAATAGATGGATGAATGGATAGATGGGTGAATATTGAGTGAATGATACAGAAAAATATAGGAGAGAGAGAGAGAGAGAGAGAGAAAGAGAGAGAGAAGAATCAGATATTTCAATATTTCAGTTCCCCTTCCAGTCATTCAGGAGAAAAGAAAAACTGGAATTGAATCTAAATCTGAGGGGGAAGAAAGAGAGATGATGAAAAAGTTCCAAAGAATGACAGAAACTACAAAATAAGTTTGAAAACCTATGCCTCATTTATAAGAGGGATTATTCTATTTTTGACATATGAACCTGACACTTAAACTGAAATTGTATAGAGTTTTGGTCTTGATGAGGTCAAGACTGGGGAGATGGGTTAATAGTGGATGTGCAGGCCTGCACTAGTTGATCCTACTTAAAGCAGTACCTGAGTCTGGGGGAATGGCATTGGTTAATTGGACAATAGGGGGTGCCGGCCCCAATCAGTCACAGAGTTAGGGGAACTGAGGAACACCAAGTCAGGGAAGTCAAGAGTAGAAAAGTTTTAATGAAGGTGGCCTCGATTAGTGCTGTCAAATGCAGCAGAGGAGTCAGGAAAGGGATCTGGCTCCCTTACATTCCTCATTAATAATTTGTGCTATTAAATCCAATTTGAAGTCTGAAGTGCAAAATGAATTTCTGCTTGTACTTGCCTTTTATAGCTGTTCCTTGTTAACACCCACAATGAAAATTTTTTTCTTTTGGGGTAATTTGCTGGAGAGGGGGGAGGTTAGGAGTACAAAAATCTAATTTTGAACGCTGGAAACTTGTTGACCATTTTTAATAGGTTTATATAAAATTAATTTCCCCCAAAATAGATCTGTTGATGCTCAACAGGTAATGGGTATACTTTATTCTATCTGATAAGAATCAGAGGAAGGTTTTCCCTTTAAGATTTCAGGCTACAGCACTCCCAACTGGGGACCCTGGATAAGCCATCAATAAATCCAATTGTTCTCATTGTCTGGTTTTCTTCCTACCTGCATCAGAATCCCAGAGAGTGCTATTAAAAGTACAGACTTTTGGGTCTTACCTGTAAAGAATCTGATTTGGAAGTCTAAGAGGAGTTTCTACAAATTTAACAAGCAGCTCAGCTGTTTTGGATGCATACTATAGTTTGCAATACTATGTCGGCTTATGCAGAATTCATCTTTTTGCATTTGGCATTTAGAAGACTTGGTTAAATCATGCACATATTTTACTCAAAGGTGAGATATTTTAGTCAAAGATGAAAAAGAAAAATCTACTTTTAAAATTTATGCTAAATATCATACTATCAAGAGGTCTGAACACTTCAGTTATAAACACAACAATAAATACGTAGTTGGTGGGTTATTTATTTATTTATGGAGTTGCCTTTTCTCCTGGGGATAAAACTGGTGGATAATATTACTTTTTATGATTTAGCACCACCAGGGGCAGAGACTTCTTCATTTAATAAGTGATTTCCACTTCTAATATTGGGTAGTTCCCGTTTTGTGAATTATTCATCATGCCAACCTCCCACCAGAGTGACATCAGTTTAAAATTTACAAGGCACAAAACAGATCATTGTAATTCCTCAAAAAGCCAATACAGGCATGTGCATAATTGTCTTTATTGCTGTATCATTTTGTTTTTCCCACCACATGCCTGAAGCATGCAAAGAGAGGGCAGGGGGGTCACAGAGGGCTTTCATGGTGAGCACTATCCTCTGTTGCAGCTTTGATGCTGAGATATTCAAAACAATTCTTTTATACAATATTTATCAAGCATTTTCCTTATTTTTGAAGAGTACAGTATCTTAAGTTAGAAGGAAACTTCCATTAAAATCACTTCTGTGATGCTTCTGGCATTTCTGTTCTTGACTTGACTCTTCAAAACACACTCCTTCTGTAACACCACTTGGTCCTTGGTTTCCATATCCCAGTTCTTCTTAGAGTTTTATATATATATATATATATATATATATTCTTCCAAAGATACTTCAAGCCTCATCAGTATGCTGAATGGAACACTAAGTTTTATGAGAAAGTAGTACAAAACTTTCTTAGGGTACATTTCTAATGGCTGTGAAGCCTCGGTGGCTAATAGATAAGAACCAAGTAAATCCTCCATTTGTTTAAGCTGATAATACTTTTGCTAGCTTTGTGCAGCAAATGCTGTGTGTGAAGTTCCTTAACTAAGATTCTTTGACTCAGCACTGAAACCACTACCCATTACCTTGAAGAATGTGGCAATAGTTGAATGCAAAGAGATATTTTATGGGATCGAACTGTGAACAGCTGATGCAGATGAGGCTCCTAGATAGACTGAACAGAAACATTTCATTATCATGCCTAAAGGATTCTCTCTGCAAGAATGGTAATGAGTTAGTACACACTGCCAGACCATTTTGCTTAAAAGTTTAACCGTCTGGGTCTTTTCATTTCCTGTCTTTATCTACTTCTTCCTTGTACCTGAGAGGCAAGATATGCATCTCTCCTGCCAAGCTCAAACCATGGCTTCTCTATTCTCATGTAAAAATCAAAAATAAAAATTGTCCTTCAAGGCTATTGCAACCAGTCATACCTTCCTCTACTTCTACTCACCTCATCCTCTACCTCTTTTTTAGGGCTTTTGGCTAATCTCTTGGTCAGGTCTGCACTCATTGAACACCTTGAATCTGTTTCATACTCCTCTTCAATTGTAAGCCCTCACTCCTCCAGCTTTACTTTACATGCTTTTGAGTTACCTCTTCAATAGACAGCTTTTGAATTCAATACATTTTTTTCTCATGCATTCCACGTTACCTATACCCGCTGCAGTGCAGTCTTTACCTGACTCTTGACATTTTCTAAATTGCACCGGCTTCTATAGCTTGTAATCAAATGCCTCATCTGGTAACGGCCTTTGTTACCCAGAGCACACTGTCTCTGGATATTTACTCTTCGTTTTCTCTTTCTGTAGGTTTCCTCCTCTCACGCAATTATTCCTTTATCTCTCCAACTTAGATCTTTCACTTGATTCAAATATTTCTCAACTTCTTAGAGTTTTCCAGGCACTAGTTCTTCTTGGGTGTATAGAAATCCATAGCACGAACAGTCCCCAACTTACGATGGTTCAACTTAGGAACTGACATCTTCACAATGATGTGAAAGCAATACGTCTTCAATAAAAGCCATACTTTGAGCACCCATGCAGCCATTTTTTTTCTCTTTCTGTTCACTATTTAGTGCATTTCATGGGTTATTCAACACTTTATCATATGATAGGCTTTGTGCTGAATAATTTTGCTTGATGGTGGGATAATGTTTATGTTCTGAGCATGTTTAAAGTAGACTGGGCTAAGCTCCAATGCTCAGTAAGCTAGGTGTTTTAAATGCATTTTCAGTGTGTGATGCGGTCAACTGATGATGAGTTAATCAGGATGTATCTCCATTGTAGGTCGAGGAGCATCTGTATACACAAAATTTCTGAACTTGTGAAAAGTATATTCAACCAGGCTCTTGCTGAACACTCAAATCACTTGATCTCTTATCTATCCCACTTATCTCCAAAAATTCTACCCAAGATCATATTAAATTTTTACCCCCTTTGCTCTTACATCCAGATTCCTGAGTGCTGCTAGAAAAGACAAACTGCTGAGCAGTATGGAGTGATGACACGACTGGGTCAAATAAATAATGTGTTCTGGGGAACTGTAATCAGATGTATCAATAATCATCCTTGATGTTCTGAACCCCCGCAGGACCCAACACAATCTCTTCATAACAAAATGTAGCCAGCTAGTTTTAGTGACAGCTGGTGCTGTGTAACATCTATGCCTTCTGAATGAGCCTCTCCTGTCTCGTTTCTATCTGTACCACTACTACCCAGCACAGTACCTGACAGACAGGAGGTGTTCAATATAGATTTGTTAAAAAATTGTATCTCACAGGTGAGAAAACCAAGGCTGACAGAAGCTAGATAACCTGACCAGGGTCACACACTGGCAGCTAGAACAGCAGCAATACAAAACAAAGAACTGCAACTCCAGACTATCCAACCTCAAGCTCATGGTACTGTACCTCATACTTTGTCTTTCCTTATTTCCTTTCACCACTAAGGAAGACGTTGAGCCCAGTAAAGGCCACGACTGTGTCTATTTTGCACTTCCTTCTAGTCTCATTGCCACTTGAAAAAATAGTTTGAATTTTAAAAGATAAGTGAATTTATGAATGAATCTGTTGGAGAAGGATGAAATGGAGGACTGAAATGTTTATCCTCTCTGATTCTGAAGAATAATAATGCCTGAATATGCTGTTGTCAAAAGTACTAATAACTTTTTCTAAGCACCTTTTCAATTTATCTTGCCACATTCAAGTTTAAGGCAGTTGTACTAAATATAGAAGGCCCAGTATGTCTAAATGACCTATTAAACAGCATGTCTCCTTCATGCTTCAGACTTTTTTTTTAAAGTTTGATAAATATATTCCATTTTTACAGTTATAATTAGAGGCATCTTAAAGATAAAATGTGCCATTTTCATATTACTTTTGAACGGATGTAGCAAAACCAGTATGATTTGGAAAGATAGTAGCATATTCTGAAATTTGTGCTATTAGTATCTTAAAAATCTTAAGTATCCATCTATAATTCTACTGTCTTTTACTCTAGAGCTTAACAGCCTACACAGAGAGAGAATCTTCAACTTAATATAGACATCTCAATTCACGAAGATACTAATGTCATGATTTCTTCTAGAGTCCTCCTATACATGGAGGGGGCATAAGCATGTTAAGATGTGTCTTGAGTGTTAAGGTATTGAATCACTTTATTTAGCTTCTGTTGAGGCTGAGATGATGTATGTGGAAGGGACAGGGAAGAACATAAAATGTGAGCCTGAAGATGGAAAAAAAAAAAGGCACAATGAGAGAAGATGGCATTAAATACTGTTTTCATATTCCAGAGCAGTTGGCAAGCTCAGTTGTATATGAGAACCACCCAGGCTACTCTGCAAACTTCTGAAATACAAGCTCTGCTCTATCCTAATTAACTCAGAATCTCCCAGAGTGGAACCCAGACGTCAGTATATTTTCTAACTCCCTAGGAGTTTTCAACATTCAGTCAAGGTCAAGAACTGCTATTCCCAGGTCTCTAATGAAGAAGACTATTAGAAAGTAGGAGTTGCTGCAGCTCACTTGCGTGGTGTTGAATGCCTTCCCTCATTTCTTGCATGCTTTCTATTAAAAATAGCTATTTCTAGTAGTTAACATTGTTTCCTTTCTATTTTCTTCTATTTTTCTTTCAGGTTACATTTAATTTCTCATGCTTGCTTTCTTCATTGTTGTTATTTATTTATACCTATCAGTCCATATGAAAATCATCTTCAGCCAAAACTCTGACTTCATTTTACATATATGTCTTGTCCATATTTTCAACCCCAAATTTTCTCTGGCACTCCTTCCACTTAAGCATGCCCCAACACCTGAGTGTTCTGATTCTGTAATAAAGCCAGTAGTTTGGAAACCAGCATCCATTAGAGCTCATCAAATGATGAGAAGGCTAAAGTGACTTCTCATTTCCTTTATATCACTTTGTTCTTGAAACCAATTATAGTCACACCATCATGAGCTCTGAGTTAGCAACACCTCTGAATTTTCTCAGATGCCACATCTCCTCTTACTTTTTTTGCAAAAGTTTAGCAAATACAAAGATAGAATCTCCTCCTGTCTTGCACCTCAGAAACAACAAGGTTATTTTTTTCCTGGTCCAACATGATCCAATATAGCCATTGCTAGCACTGTCAAATGTCCCAGGAAGTAAAGAAGTCTGGCTTTGTGAGGTCATGGACTTTGCTTTATTAAATTTGAAGTTTATTACATGTATGAGACTTTATTTCCTTTCCAGCAAACTATTTAACCATCAGTATACAAGTAAAAGCACATCTAACATGATTTAATTGTGCGATAAATTGGTTTGCCTAATTTAATTTAATTATCAATTATTAAAGAATTAGTAACAGGTAAATAAATTCCATAGATTATCTCTCAGTTTAATTTTAGCTAATACTGGTAGCTTCTTCTCCCAGTGAACATTTAATAGGAACTGCTAACAAGTTGCAAAATTAGCAGATTTAAGTTTTATTACTCTTTGATTTCCCTCTCTGCCTTTTAATG
Source organism: Tarsius wallacei (assembly GCA_963574415.1). Taxonomy (NCBI): domain Eukaryota; kingdom Metazoa; phylum Chordata; class Mammalia; order Primates; family Tarsiidae; genus Tarsius; species Tarsius wallacei. The sequence goes on from CAUYQG010117098.1 coordinate 31,050, forward strand.
AAAAATCTAATAAGCAAGGAAGTAGCCAGGATGAGAATGAAAAAGGAGAAAACAGAAGCAAAAAAACTAAGGAACATAGAATTATGTGCATTTCATCTTTCTTCACATGCACTGATAATGACTGTCAGAGGCTCCTCTCCTTATTACAAGACTTTAGTATATATTTGAGTTATAACCAGAGTACTGATACAATGTCATGAACAAAGAGAATCATGTCTAATACACTGACATAGCTGAGGGAAATTTTTAAAGAATGACTTAAAGACACATAGTGCAATTCTATAAAATTCTATCTTAGCCAGGATGTTCAAACATAAAAGGTCTTTGAAAAGAGTCTTTCTTCAAGGTAGTTAAAATTAGCATATTATCAATATATATTTCTCTTGTGAAATCATCTTTATGGACAGTTTATCGGCCACACGAGAAAATTACTTTTATGACTTCATACTCATATCTTGCTTTGGCCTTCCGTGCTTCCCCAAAGTGAGTCATCATATTCACATAATTAACCAGACACTATACTAAATATCTTTGTTGCATTTTCAAATGTTGAATCCCTCTCAGGGAAATATTAAAGTCAGTGATTTTTTTATATTGGAAAGCAATTTCAAAACATGATGTAAGAGTATTAAATAAAAATGGCATCTTAAAAGTAATACTTTGTGTATGGTTCTAGGTGAATCATGTGCTTCTGAACTAAGACCTGCCCTTGAAGGCAGACTCTCTGTTTCCTGGTGCCACCAAAAGGTTATGTTACTCAGTTGATGGAACTGTGGAGTTAAAGTAAGCAATTTTACATTCCCCTTAAAGATCTTTCTCAAATTACTAATTCTCAGTTATCAGGTGCACAGGATATTTGATATTAAATCTAATTCATAACTCAAGGGCCCCCAGACTTCCAGCCCTCTGGAGTTACCATTTTCAATAAGTTTCTGAAAACCAATAGCAATTCACCCATTTCATATGAACATTGATGTTAATGTTTAAAGACAGCACGTGGTGTTTGGAGGCAACTGTCTTATGCTATGAAAGAACAAAGGGAAACTGATGTTGTTAGGCTAAAGTCCTAGTCCTCATAGTCTCATGCTTTAATCTAAATGTGGAGACAGGCCAAGATGGCCACACAACCTGTGGAAGTGTGAAAGTCTCTGCAAGGGTGAGTGTCCATAGACAGTGCATGAGTGGGTGAGTACAGCTGGGTGAGTGAAAGACCATCTGAGGGGAGACTTGGGATCAAGCATTCAGCTTCCCTTCCGAGGCAGGTGCAACTCACCACTGCCCTGAGATTGGAGCCCTCAGTGTGCAGGATCATCAGCCATTCTCAGGGGTCTCTTGGGAGGAGGCAGCAGAGGTCAGCAGCTCCTCAGTGCCTGACACTTGGCCCATGCCACCATCCACAGCAGTGGGCTGGGCATTGGCAGAGGCAACTGTGGAGAGAGGAAATCTGGTGCTTAGTGCTGCATCTGGCAAGGAGACACTGACTGCCACCATTTTCTCTGTCCTGGGACCAGGCAGAAACCTGTGTTGGTTCACCTGGTTCTGTTCAGCCTCCAACTTGGGATTCAGAGGCAATCTCGGCACCTCTCTGGGATGACCATCACTGATCCAGAGAGGAAAATTCAGAAGCAGACACAGAGAGATGGCTGCCCCACCCCCATGCTGGACCAGGCATGGACACATCTGATCTGAGTGGGGGACTTGACGGCAGCAGCAGCAGACAAGTTGGGTGAGCCTGGATCTGATTCATCCTCCTCCCAAAGCAGTCCTTGGGACATCTGACCCATGCTAAGGGCAACCCAATTAGCCTGCACTGAGAATAGAGGGGAGGGGCTGGGGATGAGAGCTGGCTGCGCACCATGGCAGCAGCCAGAAGTGGCGGTGCATGAGAAAGGAACCTAAAGTTCCAGAAAAGTCCAGAGAGGAAGTTCTATTTTTTCTTTTATTTTTTCTATGTTTTAGTACTTGTTTTGTCTTTGTGGGTTTTTTTTATGCCTTTCTGCTTGTGTATGGGTATTTTCGAGGGCGAGTACATCATCAGGTTTTATTTGTTTGCATGTTTGTATGTTTTTGGTTTTGGTTTTGTTGTTATTTATTCTTTAGTTGGTGTACCTGTCTATTTTCCTTCTCATTCTCCTCTCTCTTCATCTTCCTTTTGTCTCCTTTCTTCCTTTTTCTATTCTTTTCCTTTTTCTTATCTCACTTTGCTTTCAGGGGACATACATATGCGCTCACCACATGGGCGGATTGTGAGATGGTGGGAAGTGAGTTCCAGGGGGCCCACACACCTGTCAGTGATTACTGTGATCTGCAGATAGCTTCTGAACCACAGTTCCCCCATCACACCTTAATCAAATCTCAAAGCTGCAAAAAGCACAGCCCCCATCCCCAGTCTGGCTTTAAAACTGAACAAATCCAGATTGTCTACATAAGGAAGAATAGGGGATTGAGCAAACAGAAGTGAAAACTATTTCCCCATCACTGAGCAATGGAATTAAAGAAGGGCATGGAAAGGGGAGAGGGAAACCATCACAAAATGAAGAAGAATCAAAGGAGGACCAAAGTCCCACACAGACCTCTGGGAAGATAGCACCTGAGAATAGAGACTTTGGAACACAAACAATGAAGAGCCCCCAGAAAGACTGGTCTCAAACCACAAATCCAGAATGAGAAAAGTCTGCCCACTTTTTCCCCTCCTGTTCAACATAATGCTGGATGTCCTAACTAGAGCAATTGAGACAAGAGAAGGAAATCAGGGGTATCCAAATAAGAAAAAATGATACCCAGTTATCTCTCATTGCTGATTATATAATTCTATACCTCAAAAAGGCATCTGGTGAAAACCTTCTTGTACTGATAAAGGACTTTGACAAAATCTCAGAGTACAAAATCAGCATGCAAAAGACAGTTGCATTCCTATACACCAACAACAAAAAGGCAGAGAACCAAATAAAAAACGCAATTCCATTCACAATGGCAACCAAAAAATGAAATACCTCAGCACCTTCCTAACCAAAAAAGTGAAAGATCTTTACAATGAAAGCTACAAAACACTGCTCAAAGAAATCAAAGGTGACACAAACAAATGGAAAAATATTCCATGCACATGGACTGAAAGAATCAATATTATTAAGATGTTCATCCTACCCAAGGCAATCTACAGATTTAATGCAATACCCATTAAAGTACCAACATCATTATTGTCTGACCTGGAAATTACAGGAATTCAGGTGGAAACATAATTGACCACAACTAGCCAAAACAATCCTCAGGAAAAAAAAAAGCAAAAGATATCACACTCCCAGATTTTAAACTTAATTCTAAGGCTACATTAATCAAAACACCCAGTATTGGTCCAAGAACAGGCATATAGACCTGGAACAGGATAAGATTCTGAAAGCAAAAATTCATTTTCAACAAAGCCTCCACTAACAACCACTGGGGAGAGGAGAACTTATTCATTAAGTGGTGCTGGGCAAACTGGCTGACCACAAGCAGAAGATTAAAACAAGACCCCTACCTGTCATCATACACAAAAATCAACTCTAAATGGATCAAAGACCTAATGTACAACGTCAAACTGTAGGAACCTTAGAAAATGCAGGAGACATCCTTATGGAAATTGGAATTGGTAACCAATACCTGATCAAAACCCCAAATGACTATGGCATAAGAGATAAGATAGACAAGAGGGACCTTATCAAACTGAAATGCTCTGCAAAGCAATAGAAACCATCAAGATAGTCCACAGAATGGGAAAAAATATTTTCCAACTGTATATTTCACAGAAGTCTAAGATGCAGAATCTACAAGGAACTCAAATGTGTTAAATAGGAAAAAAAAAACCTCCCCATTAAAAAGTGGGCAAAAATATGAATAGACACTTCTAGAAAGAAGACATATAAGCAGCCAACAGATACATATAAAAAGTTCAGCCTCATTAATCATCAAAGAAATACAAATCAAAACCACACTGACATAACACCTAACTCCATTCAGGATGGCCATCATCAATAACTCAAAAAGAACAGATGCTGGAGAGGTGGTAGGAAAAAGGGACCACTTCTACACTGTTTGTAGGAGTGTGAACTAGTACAGCCTCTGTAGAAAACAGTGAGGTGATTCCTGAAAATCTAAAAATTGACCTTTCACACAACCCAGCAATTCCTCTTCTGGGAATAAATCCAGAGGAACTCAAATCACTCTATGAAAAAGATAGCTGCACATGCATGTTTATTGCAACATTATTCACAATAGCAAAATCATGGAACCAACTGTGCTGTCCATTGAAAATGGACTGGGGACTTCTGCCAAGATGGCGACTGGGCAGCGTGGTCTGTGATACCTCCACAGAAGAGGACACAGAAAGACTAGGGCTCTCTCCCTGGGGGCCTGCTCCCCACATGGAACTTGGCCACTGACACCGCAGAAACATCACAGCGGCCGGCGGCCCCGGGGTGTGTCACCACTGCAAGCGGCCCGGGGCTCGCCGCCTTGGTCCAGACACTCGTCGCTGTCGCTGCTGCGGCTGGACACCGTCATCGCCGCTGTGGTCCTGGAACCGTTTCTGCCACGGTCTAGATATGGATGCCTCCGCAGCCTGCGCCTGAGGTGATCCACCCCTCCACACAGGATATGTTGAGACTAAAATCGCTGCCGCTGCCACTGCCACCGCCACTGCTGCTTTGACTTCCTGGTGAGCCTTGGATCTCCTCCTGTGAGCCCACCCTGGCTGGCCCCCTCTCAGGCTCCCTCCCCGGTGGGACAAGCAACTGAGATAAAGACCATCTGGAGCCGTGAGACAGCACCACCTGCTGGCGACACAAGGTAACAACACCAAAAGGGGAAACTGACCCATTGAATAAACTTGCCAGCTTGGGAAAAAATAGCCAGAAATCAGAACTGAA
>CAUYQG010117099.1:0-28533 GCA_963574415.1 Tarsius wallacei
GGATCGCCGGAGCGGCCACTGCACTCCAGCCTGGGCGACAAAGTGAGACTCCAACTAAAAATAAAATAAAATAAAATAAAATAAATAAATAAAGATTCAAGATTCACTTATGAATGAGAACAAGTGGTACTCAGTTCTTTGTTTATGTGATTGATCACTGAGTATGATAGACTCTAAATCCATCCAAGTTGCCACAAAATCAATAATTTTGTCTTTCTTTATGGCTGCATAATATTCCATCATGCATATGTTCCGCATTTTTAATATCCAGTCCACTTTCAATGGGCAGCATGGTTGGTTCCATGTTTTTGCTATGTGAATAGTGCTGCAATAAACATGTGTGTGCAGGTATCTTTTTTGTAGCATGATTTGAGTTCATCTGGGTATATTGCCAGAAGGGGGATTGCTGGGTCTTATGGAAGGTCAATTTTTAGATCTTTTAGAAATTTCCAGATTGTTTTCCATAGAGAGTGTACTAATTTACAACCCCACCACCACTGTAGAAGTGTTCCCTTTTCCCCACATCCTCTCCAGCATCTGTTGCTTTTTGAGTTATTGGTAATTGCCATCCTGGCTGGAGTTAGGTGATATCTCAGTGCAGTTTTGATTTGCATATCTTTGATGATTAGTGAGGCTGAGGATTTTTTCATGTATCTGTTGGCTGCTCATATGTCTTCTTTTAAGAAGAGTCTATCATATCTTTTGCCCACTTTTTAATAAAGCTTCCTGTTGTTGGTTTTTTTTCCACACATTTGAGTTCTTTGTAGATCCTGGATGTTAGGCCTTTGTCAGATATACAGTTGGCAAATACTTTTTCCCATTATGTGGACTGCTTTCCCACTTTCTTGATGGTTTCTTTTGCTATGCAGAAGCTTTAATGAGGTCCCACTAGTCTATCTTATCACTTATGTCATGGGCTTTTAGGATTTTGATAAGGAATTGGTTGCCTATCCAATTTCTGTAAGGGTGTCTCATGCGTTTTTTAAGATTCTTATAGTTTGAGGTTTAACGTTTAGGTCTTTGATCTGTTTGGAGTTGATTTTTGTATACAGTGATAGGTAGGGGTCCTGTTTCAATCTTCTGCATGTGGTCAGTCAGTTTTCCCAGCACCATTTACTGAATAGGTTCTCCTTTCCCCAGGATCCTCTCTTTTGTTGGTAGTTGTTGGTGGAGGCTTTGTCAAAGATGAGTACATTGAGAAATTGAGGTTTTGCTTCCGGGATCTCAATCCTGCTCCTTTGGTCTATATACCTATTCTTGTACTGTTTTGAATATTGTAGCCTTATATAAGTTTAAGGTCTGGAAGTGTGATACCTCCCACTTTGTTTCTTTTGCTGAGGATTGTTTTGTCTATTCATGGCCATTTATATTTTCATATGAATTTCTGTGTTGTCATTTCCAGGTCTGAGAAGAATGATGTTGGTAATTTAATGGGTATTGTGTTGAATCTGTATATTTTCTTGGGTAGGATGGACATCTTAACAATGTTGATTCTTCCAACCCATGAGCATGGAATATTTTCCCATTTGTTTGTGTCTTCTTTGATTTCTTTGAGTAGTGTTTTGTAGTTTTTGTTGTGAAGGTCTTTCTCATCTCAGGACGGTATTTCATTTTTGTGTGTGTGAATGGCTATTGTGAATGGAATTGTGCTTTTTATTTGGTTCTCTGTTTGTTGTTGGTGTAGAAGAACATGACTGTCTTCTGCACATTGATTTTGTACCCTGACTTTGCCAAAGTCCTTTACTAATGCAAGGAAGTTTTTGACAGATTATCTTGGGTCTTCGGGGTATAGGATCATATCATCAGCAAAGAGGGATAACTTGACTTCTTCTTTTCCTATTTGGATACCCCTGATTTCCTTCTCTTGTCTGATTACTCTAGCTAGGACTTCCAACACTATGATGAACAGAAGGGGTGAGATTGGACAGTCTTGTCTTGTTCCAGTTTTCAGGGGAAATGTTTCCAATTTCTGTCATTTAGCAATATGTTGGCTGTGGGTTTATTGTAGATGGTTCTTACTATTTTGAGGTATATTCCTGCTATGCCTAGGTGTTTAAGGGTTTTTATCAAGTAGAGATGTTAGATTTTGTCAAAAACCTTTTCTGCATCTAGTGATATAATCATGTGGTTCTTGTTTTTACATCTGTTGATGTATTTAATTGCATTTATGGTCTTGTGGATGTTGAGCCTGCCCTGCATCCTGGGAAGGAAGCCCACTTGGTCATGTTGGATAATTTTTTATATGTGTTGTTGGATCCAATTTGCTAGAATCTTATTGAGAATTTTTGCATCTATGTTCATCAGGGATGTTGGCCTGTAGTTCTCTTTCTTTGTTGAACTGTATCCAGTTTGGATATCAGTGTGATGTTAGTTACATAAAAAGATTTGGGTAGAGTTCCATCCTCGATTGCCTGGAACACTTTCAATAGCATTGGTATCAACTCCTCCTTGTATATTTTATGAATTCTGCTGGAAAGCCATGTGGTCCAAGGCTTTTTTTCTCTTTTTTTTAGGTAGTTTTTGTATAACAGAGCCAATTTCCTCAGTTGTTATTGGTCTATTTAAGGTCTCGATTACTTCTTGTTTCAACCTGGGAGGTTGTGTGTTGTCAGAAAATCCTCCACTACATTTAGGTTTTCAAGTTTGTTTCCATACAGGTGTGTACAGTAATCTCTGATAATTTTTTTGTGTTTCTTTGGAGTCAGTTGTGATTTGATCTTTGGTGTTTCTGTTGTGATTATTTGGGCTTTTTGTCTCTTTTTCTTGGTCAATCTGGCTAGGGGGTTCATCAATCTTGTTTATCCTTTCAAAGAACCAGTTTTCTGTTTTGTTGATTTTTTCTTTTATGGTATTTGTTTCCTCTGTGTTCCGTATTTGGGGTTTTGCTTTGGTGATCTGGATTTTTCTGCTGAAGTTAGGGTTTTGGTGGTCTTGCCTTTCTAGCTCCCTTAAGTAATTTGTTAGGCTGTTAACTTGTGATCTTTCTATTTTCTTGATATGTGTGTATAGAATTATAAATTCCTCTCTTAGCACCGATTTTATGGTATCCCAGAAGTTTTGGCAAGATGTCTTTGTTTTCATTGGTTTCTAGGAATCTTTAAATTTTTGTTTTAATATCTGTGTTGACCAAAGAGTTGTTCAACATCATGCTGTTTAGTGTTCATGTCTTTGTGTATTTTGGGGGAATCTTGTTATTGGTGATATTTATTTTTATTCCACTGTGGTCTGGGAAGGTACATGGCAGTATTTCCATTTTATTCAATTTGTTTATGTTTGATTTATGGTGAGGATGTGGTCGATCTTGGAGTGCGTTCCATGTGGTGAGGAGTAGAATGTATATTTTGTGGTTGTTGGGTGGAGTGTTCTGTAGGTATCTATTAAGTCCATTAGATGAAGTGTCAAGTTGAGGTTCTGGATCTCCTTGTTAATTTTTTTTCTCGATGATTCATCTAGGGTTGTTAGTGGGGCATTTAAGTCCCCAGCTATGATAGTGTTAGAGTCAATATCTTTTTGCATATATGTTTAGAATGGATATTTCTTATTGATGGATTAAAACTTTTATCATTATGTAGTGTCCTTCTGTATCTTTTTAAAATTTTTGATAGCTTGAAGGTTGTTTTGTCTGATATTAAGATTGTGACTCCAATCTTTTTTTATATTTCATTCACCTAAAAGTTTATTTTTCATCCTCTAACTCTGAGTTTGTGGGTGTCCTTTGTAGTGAGATGGTTTTCCTGGAGGCAGCATACTGTTGGGTCATTTTTTTTTTAAATACAGTTTGCCATTCTATGTCTTTTCAGTGGTGCATTCAGTCCATTGACGTTTAGGCTGATTATTAAAATGGTGAAGTGTGAGAGTTTATCCCTGTCATGAGGCTCTTATAAGGCTGTTTTGTTTTCTTTTAAATTTTGAGTTGATATTTGTGTGTTTTCAATTTTGCTGTTGTGAGGTGTGTTGTGTTGATTCTATGTTTTCCTGCATTCTTGGGAAGTGTATGGATTTTTTTTTTTCTGTTTTTTTTTCCCCCTTGCTTAATACTTTCTTGAGCATCTCCTGTAGAGCTGGTCTGGAAGCAGCATAATCTTTTAGGGACTGGATGTTGGAAGGATTTTAATTCTCCACCACTGATGAAGGTGAGCTTGGCTGGGTAGAAAAATCTTGGTTGAAATTGTTTGTGTTTGAGGACTTTGACCCCAGTCCCTTCTAACTTGTAGAGTTTCTGGTGATAAGTCTTTCTGATTGGTCTTCCCTGGTAGGTAATCTGATCTTTTTCTCTAGCTGCCTTTAGGATTTTTCCTTTTATACCTACTTTATGTAGGTTAATTACTATGTGTCTAGGGATTGGTCTTTTCATTTGATGTCTTGTGGGGATTCTCTGAATCTCTTGTGTTTGGATGGTCACATCTCTGAATGACCAAGACTTCAAAAACACAGGCAACTAAAATCAAAATAGACAAAGCAAACTAAAAAGCTCTGTACAGCAAAAGAAATATAATCAACACAGTGAACAAGCAACCTGCAGAATGAGAGAAACATTTTTAAACTATGCATCCAACAGAGGACTAATATCTAGAAAATACAAGGAACTCAAACAACTCAACAACAAAAAAAAAACACCCAAATAATCCCATTAAAAAGTTGGCAAAGGACATGACTAGACATTTTTCAAAAGAAGACATACTAATGACCAACAGTCATATGAAAAAGAAATGCTCATCATTACTAATCATCAGAGAAATGCAAATTAAAACCACAATGAGCTATCATCTTACCACATTCAGAATGGCTATTATTAAAAAGACAAAAAATGTTGACGAGGATTCAGAGAAAATGAAACACTTATACACTATTGGTGAAAAGTAAATTAAGACAACCTGTATGGAAAACAGTATGGAGATTTCTCAAAGCCCTGAAAATAGAACTACCATCTGATCCAGTAATCTCACTACTGGGTTTATACCCCAAAGAAAATAAATCATTATATCATAAAGATACCTGTCCTCAAATGTTTGTCACAGTACTCTTCACAATAGCAAAGATATGAAATCAACCTAAGTGTTCATCAACAGATGATTGGATAGAGAAAATGTGGGAGTTAGAGGAAGATGGCAGCGGAGCCAGTCGAACTATGTGCGTCCCAGTGTGAATAAGTGAGTGTATGTCAAATTTTCCATACATGTTGGTAAATGGGCATGTGAGTGGTTGACTGAGTACGGGCTCAGAAGCAAGTGGCCAGGGCTCTCCTGGTGAAGTGGCTGGTACCACAGCTGCTCTGTTTGAACCCTAGTGCTTCCCAGGACACGTGGTGGCACATGCCTGTAGTCCCAGTTACTTGGAAGGGTGAGGCAGAAGTATCGCCTGAGCCCAGAAGGTCAAGGCTGTGGTGGCCATGAGTGTGCCACTGCACTCCAGCCTGGGTGACAGAGTGAGATCCTGACTCAAAAAATTAAAAATTAAAAAATTGTAAAAATAAAAAACAAACAAAAAAGACAAATAAGTGGGAGCTAAACACCAAATACACACAGGCACAGAGACAGAAACAACAGACACTGGGGCACTCTTAAAGACAAGAGGGAGAGAGGGGAGTAGGGAATGAAAAACTACCCACTGGGTACCATGTCCGCCACCTGAATGACAGGTTCAGTAAAACCCAAATCTCACCATCATGTAATATACCTATGAACAAACCTTCACAGGTATCCCTTGAGTCTAAAAAAATAAAAATAAAAACTTACAGTACTTGGGATAAAAATGTTCAGGAAAAAACTCTCAGACCAAATCTTCTGTAGAACTGACACACCCACATTACTCACTGGCTTCTCAAGAGAAAAGGAAATCTGGTTATGGCATTTCTCTCCTTGCTAACTCCAATATCAATGTACTTTCAAATTCCCAGAAAGTAATAGAAGGTTTTGTCTTTCACACAATAAGTAAACACAGCAAACTCCCAAAAACACATGGTGGCACTGGGGTTGAAGAGGAGGGGTGCATTTTATCTATTTCTTAAATTTCCAGGTATTTTATATCTATTCTGCATAAAAATATAAATGCCTATTGTAGACAATTTATTCCTACTGATAAGGAATTGTAACTCATTTGAAAAGCATCATAAAGCAGGTAGATACATTTTTCAGAATACCATTCCACTATATAATTGTTGCACATTTATAATCATTTTTATTCTAATTTTAAAAACATGAAGTTCAAAGGAGGTAAATTTTTACCATAGTTCTCTAAAAGAATGCTTCACTTCCCTCTGTTGTTGGTCAGCCTTGTTCATATCTGATTTCAGTGTTAGTGAATCTATTGCACTTGTAAGTAATAAAGAAAACACATTCAAGTTACCACTGAAAAGATATTTCATCAGTCTTCCTGTTACTATGAGTCATAGCAGAAAAGAATTTGATGCGTTGCAAGAATAAACCACAGTTCACTAATAAGCACTCAAAGCCTTTATAACACAAGAGAATGGAATCAGCAACACAGTTTACTTTAATTTTTCCTTTGAGCACCTACTGTGTATTAGCACTCTTTCAGGTATTATGGGTACTACTGAAAAAAGGAATGGGATATAATGCTTACCTTGAGGAGTGTTTAACCTATAATTTTTTAAATAAAGAAATCATCATTTTAAAAATGAGTCCTCTGATGTTAATGGTTTTTCTAAAAAGCAACCCAAAATAGTCTAAATTCATTTGCCTTTAGAACAAAAATAATGATATTAATATTAATACCCAGATTTCACCAGTTCCAAGCCTCCTATTGCTTGGACTTCCTTCTTGGCCACAGGAAATCCAGTCTTTCAGAAACTCTCCTTCAGAGTTATTTACTGGAGACTGTGATGGTACTTACAAACGTCCACAAAAAAAGTCACAGACATGAGCTAGAGAACTCACTTGAGAGGGAAAGAGGATTGAGTCTCAAAGTGTTATGTGGTTAGTTCAGACAGCATCTTCATTTGCCAACTTATTAAGCAGTTTAGATACTGATGGTTCACCCAGTATTCACACAATCCTGTCAGTGAGGGACATCTATTCACCTAAAAATGACCTTGAAAGGTTAGAGACAGCTGTCTCAACCCCTGTGGTCAGGATCCAAGCCTTCTGTTCCAGAAGGTTCTTTGGACCCCTTGCAAATTGGTGCCTGACTGTCTCATCAGAATCACCTGAGCCCCACCCAGATCCAGCCCAGCCAAGAAGCTCTGCTATACTAACCAACACTGGGAATATTACTAACAGGTGAACAGTCATAAACAATGGACTGATGTGATGGTAAGCACACTGAAAATGTAAAAGGCCTTCTTGGTGCAAACTGCTATTTTCACTTGTCAGTTACCCAGTTTAAGTGGGGAAGGAAGAAAAGCATAATGAGAAGGCTATTTAAAGCAACCAGCACAAGAGAGAATTCATATTAAGTTTTTAAGAATTAATATTTTACAGCTGAACGCAGTAGCTCACTCTTATAATTCCAGCACTTTGGGAGGTTAAGGTGGGAGGATCGCTTGAGCCCAGGAGTTGGAGACCAGCCTGTGCAACATAGTGAGACCTTGTCTCTACAAAAAATATTAGCCGGGCATGGTGGCATGCAATTGTAGTCCCAGCTACTCAGGAGGCTGAGGAGGGAAGATTGCTTGAGCCCAAGAGTTGAAGGCTGCAGTGAGCCAGGATTGTGCCACTGCACTCCAATCTGGGTGACAGAGTGAGATTCCTGATTCACACACACAAACAAATAAAGGAATTAATATTAGCTTTTCTTTTCCCAAAAAGATTAGAATATTTAATTTCAGAATATTAAGTGCACAGAACCAGAAAGCAAGCAGCAGCCAACCTGAAATGATATGCTTAAGGGATCTTTGAGACTGAGTACCGCAATTTGAACATAGTCCAGTTCTCAAAGGGATGACACCCTGGGAAGATGGTGGAGCATGATAGGTAACAATCTTTGAGCAACTTCTCAAGCCAAGCATTGAGTTACGTGATTTATATGCATTGTCCCACATGATCAAAGAAAGCTTTGAGGTAGGTACTATTACGATCTCCAATCTACAGATAGAAAAACTGAGATTAAGGAAAAGTTCCAAGACCCTAAACTAGTAAGAGATGGAGCTGAGATAAGAACACCAGGCATCCGAGGCTCACTGCCTCCCTGTGTGCTGCATTATAGGATTTGGATTCTGCCAAGTTTGACCATTTCTGCAGCTATGGGGCCACTTAACCTCACTACCTTGTCTGTAAAATGGGGAAATGAAACCTACTGCCCAGGAAGTGGTGCGGATTCCCTGAGGTACATTCGCAAAGACCCCAGTACAGTGTTATAATATATAGGGATGAGGATGGCAGAGGATGCTCTTGCTGCAGGACCCAGCTTCAGGACACAACTGGCAATGCACAGACACAAGTAAAGAAGGTCAAGTCAACTCTGTTACCAGGGGCAGTGATCATGTGATTTGGGACAGGAGAAGAATGAGGACCGTCCCGTCACATTGCTGACCTCAGACCACCACTGGCTTCTAAAATGGGGTTCACACAGACTGAATTTGCTTTCATTCCTACCCAGACCATTTTTTTGCTGTTACCCAAAACTGTGCAAGTTGGGAAAATAGGTTATCTGCTTCTTTTATTGTCATAAAATTTGTCTCAATCATCAAAGCTGAGTGTTTTCTACAGATGCACTCTTGCTCCTTATCACAGTATCTCACAACATGTTTTTCCTCTTTGATTCATGAGTACATTTTCTCTCTTTTAGCATATTCACAAAAATGACTTCTGTTTCTTTCTTTGCTCAGCATGATTCATGAATGATAAGAAACCAAGGTAATGCATAATCTCATGGTATCAGCTCTGTATGTCACAATTTGTCAGTACTTAGGCAAAAATCCTCATGAAATACTTGGTATGTTCTTCTGATCCTATTTGCCTCACAGCTGCACACCTTTTGTTTGCTCCAATATGACCATTAAAAAAAAATAATAATAATGACAATCTAGTCTCACAGGTAAACCACCGCATCCACCTTTTGATCCATTCACCTCTTTATGTTTCTCTGAGGAAAAAAATTTATTTCTTTTGGAGCAGATACCAAATCAGGCATCCTAAGTGCAGAGTCCATGGGAGTCAATGTGTTGGGTTGTCAATGGCTTTTCCTTAATAGCACCATAGAGACCCCTAATGCATTAGTGATCTTTATAAAGATCTCTCCCGATAGAAAGACAGAGGCAAGGTCTTGGGAAGGAGAGAGAAAATCTCTTCACAAAAGCAGCAACTCCCGAGAACTCGTATTCAGATGCACCCAAAAATCTCATAGATTCCTGAGCCCCTTATGTAAATAGTTACATTAGGCGAATATTCTAATTTGGTAGGTCTGGGATAAGACTTAAAATCTATATTCTATTTATTTATTCTTTAACTTTTAATTTTATATTTTATTAATTTTAATGATGAACAGCATGTGTACAGAAAAATGTAAAAATCATATTTGTACCGTTAGAAGAGTTTTCACAAAGGAACTGTATCAAGGAAACCAATCAGATCAAGAAATAGAAAACACTAGCACCTTGGAATCCCTTTTATGTTCTTTTCCCAGACTTTGCCTCTTCTGCCAAGGTTAGCCAATCTCTTGACTTTTTTTTTTTTTTTTTTTTGAGACAGATTGTTGTTCTGTGTCCCATGCTGGAGTGCAGATCATAGCTCACTATACCTTTGAACTCCTGGGCTCAAGCAATCCTCCCACTTCAGCTTCCAGAGTATAGTATATAGGACTATAGGCGTGTGTTACTACACCAGGCTAGTTAAAAAAAAATTTTTTTTTTAGAAATAGGGCCTCACTATGTTGCCCAGACTGGCCTTAAACTCCTGTCCTCAAATAATCTCCCTGCCTCAGCCTCCAAAGTGCTGGGATTACAGAAATGAGCTACTATGCCCAGCCAAATATTTTTACTTCTAACAGCATAGTCCAGTTTTGCCTTTTTTTGAACCTCATATAAGTGAAATTACACAATATATACTTTTCTGTGTCTGGCTTTCTTTGTTCAACATTATGTTTGTGAAATTGATGTTGTCATTATAATTGTGGCTTGCGAGCCGGGCTCGGTGGCTCAGCCTGTAATCCCGCGCCTTTGGGAGGCTGAGGTGAGTAGATTGCCTGAGCCCGTGGGTTCGAGACCTGCCTGGGCAAGCAAGACCTCATCTCTACAATAAATAAAAAAAAAATTAGCCGGGCGTGGTAGCGCGTGCCTGTAGTTCCAGCTACTTGGAAGGCTGAGGCGGAAGGATCACCGGAGCCCAGCAGGTCAAGACTGCGGTGGCCGAGAGCGGCCACTGCACTCCAGTCTGGGCGACAGAGTGACACCAACTCAAAAAAAAAAAAAAAAAATTGTGGTTTGCTCATGTCATTGCTGTTCTGTTGATGGACAGAATTAGGGGCTGTTTCAAATAGTGCTATAATGAACATTCTTATACATATATTTTGGTACATGGATGTATGCATTCTGGTGCGTACATATCTAGGAATAAAATTGCTGGTCAGAGAATAGGCATATGTTTAGCTTTAGTAGATACTGCCAAATAGGTTTTCAACATGGTCATATGAAATCTATTTTAAAGTTGCTTCCCAGTTGACTCTGATGCCAGGTTTGGTAATCACTGAATTAAAGCATGAGCAATTTGAAGGCAGCCACCATGTTACCTTCTTTCTACTGCTCCCAATGTATTAGACAGTATCTTACACATGGCAAGATATCAACAAATATCAGTGCAATTGAATTCAGATTAAATTTTCCACACATATTAATAAGCAAGGAACAACAAAACTCTCACTTCACTATTTTCTGGTGATCTTTTCTTGCAATTTTGTAGAATAGTATTCCAAATGAGATGGTAAAAAAGAGACATTAACCCAACCAAATCAATCATCTGTTTTCAATTCATAGATGATCCTAGAGTCTCCCCACCCCCCAGTAGGGTCAAATTCTCTCAGATCCAGAAACAAATTCTATTAGGACCAATCCTGGTTTAACTACAGACACATTCCAATGCAATTTAACAACCATTTAGTGAGCCTACTGAGTTGGAATACCATTTTAATAATTTTAACTGCTTCTAAAAGAAAACTGGAAGTTAACCGTCAGGGAGGCACCTTAGCACACATGCTAAGCATTTATTCACTGATTTCCAGAGAAAGAGCATTCTGACTTTTGCCTCCATCTAGGAAACCAAATCTTCAGAACATTGTTTAGATAGGTCTAAATTCACAAGTTCCAGAGTTGACAATAGCAGTGGTTGATGATATAGGACAGGCTTCTCCAAAAGAAGAATGATTCTATACAAAAAGACTGAAAACAAGAATTAAATTTTCTTTTCATGGGGAAAAACCATGTTTATGACTAAAATACTAAAGGAAGATTTCAAAAAATACTTAGAGCAGAATTCTAATATAGTTTTTAAAAATCGATTTATCTACCTACCTATATACGTATGCTGGTATCTATAAACCAAAAAAGAAAAAAATTGACTGGCCGAATGGGGAAACAAAGAGTTTCATATATATCAGTAAGATTGGAAATTTCTTAAGCCTTTATGAAAGACAATTTGACAATAACTTTCAAATTTTAAATGCACGTGCTTTTTGTCCCAGCAATTCCACTTCTGTGATTATTCTTACAGATATGTTAGCACAGGGCCCAGCTACAATGAACAAAGATGTTCATCACAGCATTACTGATAATATGAAAAATTAAAACAATCTAAATGTTAACCAATAATGGAATGATTAACAAAAATCATGGTACAAGAATGTGGTAGGTAGTTTTCTACAGGTACTGACGTGAAAAGTTGCCTATGATATATATAGTTAAATAAAAACAGCAAGTCACAGAGCAATATTTACAGTATGATCTTACCTGTATAAACAAAGAAACTTCCTGTATATGGTTCTGTGTATGCAAAAGCATAGAAAATAATTCTGAAAGGAGAGTGTTGGTCATGGTTACCCTGAGGGAAAATATAGTGGAATAAATGGCAAAGGGCGTGTTTTAGTTTGCTAGGACCACCACAAGAAAATAAACAGACTCGTGACTTAAACAACAGGCATTTTTAAAAATTAATTTTATGTATTATATGTTTCTCTGCCCTATATGTAGGGCACTAAATGGTTGTTAAACAGCAGAAATTAAACAACAGAAATTTATTTTCTCAGTCTGGAGGCTAGAAGTCCAAGATCAAGGCACCACGTGCTTTGGTCTCTTCTGAGGCCTCTCTCCTTGGCTTGCATGTGGCCGCCTTTTCACTGTGTCCTCACATGGCCTTTCCTCTTAAGTGCATATGCCTGGTGCCCCTTGGTGTGCCCAAATTTCTCTTCTTATGAGTACATCAGCCAGATTAGAATGGGTCTACCCTACCACCCTAAAGCCCTCTTTTTTTTTTTTTTTTTTTTTGAGTTGGAGTCTCACTCTGTCGCCCAGGCTGGAGTGCAGTGGCACATTCACAGCCACCCTAGTGTTGATCTGCTGGGCTCCAGCGATCCTTCCACTGAAGGCCTCATTTTAACTTAATTTCTTCTTTAAGGACTCTGTCTCCAAATAGTCATATTCTGAGATAATGGAATTTAGGGCTTCAACATTTGGATTTTAGGGGGATACAGTTTAGTCCATGGTGACTTCAACATTTTGTCCTATACCGTTTTAATTTTTTATGATGTGCAAATATTTATTGTGTAATTTTTAAAACAATTTTTAAAAAAGGGAAAAATGTGACTGGAAAACAAATGCTAACAGCAAAGGGTTAATATGAGTTATAGCTAAGGATTATGGGAGATTCTTGTTTTTTCCCATGTTTATTAGTGTTTCTCTCTAATGCTCTTTGGTGAACATTATTACTTTTCAATTAAGAAATAAAATATAAGCCGGGCTCGGTGGCTCAGCCTGTAATCCCCGCCTTTGGGAGGCTGAGGTGAGTGGATTGCCTGAGCCCGCGGGTTCGAGACCCGCCTGGACAAGCAAGACCTCATCTCTACAATAAATCAAAAAATTAGCTGGGCGTGGTAGCGCGCGCCTGTAGTTCCAGCTACTCGGAAGACTGAGGCGGAAGGATCACCGGAGCCCAGCAGGTAGAGGCTGCGGTGGCCGGGAGCGGCCACTGCACTCCAGTCTGGGAGACAGAGTGAGACTCCAACTCAAAAAAAAAAAAAGAAAGAAAATATATATTTTTTCTTTTTTTCTTTTTCTTTTGAATCAGGGTCTCACTCTATCACCTAGGCTAGAGTGTTATAGCACAATCATGGCTCACCATGGCCTCCAACTCCTGGGTTCAAGCAATCTTCCCTTCTCAGTCTCCCAAGTAACTGGGATGTGCCACCATACCCAGCTAATTTTTTTTCATTTTTTTGTAAAGATGAAGCCTTGCTATGTTGTCTAGGCTGTACTTGATTTCCTGGGCTCAAGCAGTCCTGCTGTCTCAGCTTCCCAAAGTGCTGGAATTACAGCGGTGAGCCACCATGCCCAGGTATTATTTCTTAACGAAATAAATAAATCTAACAGCATCCACTTCAAAAGCCTGGAAATTAGACATATTCAAGGAACCTTTGGGACTGGCTAATGATCTTTATTAATCATTTATTAATGATCTTTATTAACGCTTCACTTAGAGTCAAACTATTTAAAATATGTGATCATTCAGAAACAGCATGTGATTCTTAGGGTATGAAAACCAACATATCTCCTCTCAATTTTCCAGATTACAATAAAAAAGTGAATTGAGTCTTCAGTTAGAATCTTTCAAGTAATTATTAAAATTAAATTTTTTTTCAAATGAGTATTACATTATGCCTATGCTGTTCATTAATGCTTTGAATGGCACACATTTTCTTAATTTACTCAGTTTCATTAAGTAATGGGTCTTAATCCCAACACCAATAATAATAGTGTGCTACATATTAACAGAGCATTTTTTTGCCAAGAGGTGTTCAGCATAATCATTAACTAAATAATCTCCTCATATTATGAAATGACCTGAGAAGAAATGTGTAAAGGATAAGAAAATAAATAGCTCGTGACTCCAATATTTGCCTACTTTACCTCTGGGCTTGGAACTCAGAAATACCCAAGAGATTCGCTGGTTCCTGAGTTTAGTAACTTTGGCAGGGGAGGGGTCCACATGATAAAACCACTGTTAGGTGGTAAGTTTTCAGTCTAGTTCCCAGGAGAGTTCCAGTCCAGTTGTGAAGAAACACAGGATGCTTCGAATGCCTACCAATAAGGAAATTGGTGCACAATCTCCATGTGGCTATTTGAAGGATGAAAAAACAATGATGACTTCCAAAGTAGCATCTTCTTTTTTTCTTCCTCATTTTTTCCTTGAAAACTGCCTTTAGTGCTGGTAAGAGTGGATTTCCCAGTGATGAAAAGCAATCTAATGTAACAAACACTGGAAATTTTGAAATTTTTCTCTTTGTGGTCAGTAATCCCAACAATCTTCTTCCCACTGGGGAGACATAGTCTTGATTATTCATTTGTCTACTGCAATGCAGCAGATTTGGAGATTATATTTCTTGCCAAGGTTTGTCAATGACAGTAGTTTGCATTTACCAGTGCTTTTTGAAATGGGCAAGGTTTCCTTTTCTTTCACATTTTTAGTAGTAACATGCCAAAACAAACATTTTGGAGAAATACTATGAATAAAAGATTATGGAACATTGCATAGTTTCCAGCATTACATCACCAAATGTGTTGTTCCACAAACTCTTTGGCAATAGCAATGGTGTATTTACAAATATTTTCTTCCCGTAAATTTTAAACTAAAAGTTGACTTAAATTAGTCATTATCTAATAATGTATCTCTGTAATCCACTCCGTGCAAGCTTTAAAAGTTGACCGTGTTTGTCTACCTACTGGGAAAAGGACAGGGAAGAAAAGAAGGAATGGCTAATTGTCAAGTGATTGAGAGCTACTGTTTGAGTATAAATTCAATTCTCTTTCACCTTTCAGGTGTGGAGTCTATGCCCTTTTGTCCCCAGAGATTAAGAAGCAGGTTCTTTGGCAGGACTGAAGAGGTGTCTGGATTTGATGAGGTGGTTCCACGTGGGAAAATGAGCAGCCACTGTTTACATGAAAGGGACTGAAAGAAGACAGAAGAAGAAAGGTGAGGAGAATGCTGGTCAGTTGTGGAGAACTGGATGTTAGTTGCTATTCCTTCTTCTACCTTGGCAAGCAGTGGGTGACCCCACTCAATAGCACCAGATAGTCCTTCACAGTTTACCAAGCACATGTACCAACAGTAAATCATCTGGTTTTCTCGACACCCGTATGCCGAAGAAGCAGTAAGTGTACACAGATTGATGTAAGAACAAAATGAGATAGCACAAGTCCTGAATACAGAGCCCAGTACATAGTAATACCTCAATAGATGTTAGCTACTATTTGTAATCAGTGTTTGCTTGTGTGGTTTCTATGTTTGAGATCATGTCATGGAAGTTTTTTGTCTCCTGAAGAGGATGCAGTCACCCATTTTCCCATTTATGGTCTTATGTTTCACATTTCAATCTTTTATCTACTTGAAATTTATGCAGCATACAGAAAGGATCTAACTTTGTTTTTTTTCCCCCAAATGGTTACGGGACATAATACTTTAAACAAAACCAAGAAAAATATGAAATACACAGTGTCCAGCAAGGGCAGGGACAGATAAATTTTTTCATAATGAAGTCAGTTCAATTTTATCTTTTTAAAAATAACTTTTGGCCAGGCTCAACCTGTAATCCTAGCACTTTGGGAGACCGAGGCGAGTGGATTGCCTGAGCCCACAAGTTCAAGACTAGCCCACTAACTTGGTGAGACCTCATCTCTACAATAAATCAAAAAAATTAGCTGGGCATGGTAGCACACACCTGTAGTTCAGGCTACTTGAGAGGCTGAGGTGAAAGGATCGCCGGAGCCCAGCAGGTTGACGCTGGGGTGGCCGTGAGCGTGCCACTGCACTCCAGCCTGGGAGACGGAGTGAGACTCCAACTCAAATAATAATAAATAATAATAATTTTCATATGAAGTGCTTTTTCTCAAAAAAGCTGTCAAATTATTAGGTTTTCTTGGTTCATCTTGTTTTCTGTTACCAAAAATTCCAAAAAAAAATGTTATTTTGTCTTCTCAAAATGTAAGAGAAAAAAGAATATTCCAAGACAGATATTATTTGTAAATAAAATGAGAAAAAGAATGACATGCTGGTTGTACCAACTAACTTCTTTCTATTGCTGGCAGAAAGGAGCTGTGAATTATCCATATTTCTAGATATTCAAGGACAAAGCAACATAATGGGGAGAGGAAGAAGCATATCGCAGGCAAAATGTTCATATTTTATTGGCTTATATCTATTTTATTTTAAAAATTAATATGGTTTAACAAAAATATATACAATAGAATAAATTAGAAAGGGACAAGAAAAATTAGGCAAAAGAAACATAAGAGTAGGAACACAGGAGGCAGGAATTAAGCTAATTTAGAAATACCACAGTGTTCTGTACACTTTCTATGAATAGGTCATGAATTTATCTCTGAGCTCTCCACTGTCAAAGCAGAGTCAAACATAATCTTAGTTACAAAATGCCTAGTATCTATAAGAAAAAAGCAAGGCAATTTCTCAGAAGCTACTGTTGGAATAAAATACACAGAAGTGAATATTGTTGGTTGTGTTCCCAGAATCCATTCTCTCCTTCATCCTTCCTAACAGTACTTCGATTTTGTTCAGGTATCTACCCTTTCCTCATGCACCATTTTTGCCTGAAAGACACTGATCCCAGAGGCAGACTGATCAGTATAAGCCAATCAGTGACTGCTTCAGGAATGAGCATATGAGTCCTCACTTATACCCCACAGCTCTAAAATTTTTTTTAAGAGTATGCTTAAAGGGAATAGGAAGTCATAATAAGTTCATTTTGGGGACTGTTAATTTTTTTCCAACACTTCATTATTTTAAAAAGTGCAAGCATACAGAAGGTTCAAATAATTATACAATTTACATTCACATGCCCAACACCTAGATCCTATAATTTACATTTTGTTGTATTCTCCTTTTCACATCACATGTCAATCCTTCTTATTTAATAATGCATTCCAAAATAAGTTGCAGAAATCAACACATTTCACCCCTAAACACCTCAACATGCACATCCTCAACAGAGTTATATATTTGTTTATGGCTCTTTTTTTGAGGTAAAATTTACATTCAGAGAGATGCATGTTTTTTAAGTGTACAATTCGATGAGTTTTGGTAAATGCATACAACTGTGCAATCCAAACACCTATCATAATACAGAACATCACCATTACCCTAGAAATTTCCTTATGCCAGCCTCTTTCCAACCAATTCACTCCCTAACACCCAAGAGGGAACCATTGTTGTGATGATTTTTCGCCACAGGTTCGTTTTGCCTTTTCTACCATTTCATTTTAAAATGGAATTACAGTATTTACTCTTATGTCTGGCTTCCTTCACTCAGCATAATTTTTTTAAGAGTCATTCATGTTGGCAACAGGGATCAGTATCTCATGGTTTTTTCACTGAGTAGCATTCCACTGTATGAATATTTTTATTTATTTTCTGTTTGCCTCCTCTGTTTTATGGTACCTCTTTCCCTCTATTCCTGCACTTTTTATGTTAATTGAATAGTTTTTAAAATTTCATTAAAATCCATCTACCGGTTTCTTACCTATAGAGAGGGAACCCCCCCTAAATGGAGTTTATTAATAAAAAAAAAAAAGTCTACTTATTCTTACATGTTTAAACTTTCACCTTCAAAGTACTCTCTGTTTGATGCAATATACCTATTAAGACACTTTTTCCACTGCTCAAAAGCATCAAAATTGATGAGTTCCAAAACTGTTTTTCGAGACCAGCCCTGGCAACTTGGCGAGAACTCATCTGTACAATAAATCAAAAATTAGCCAGGTGTGGTAGCATGCGCCTGTAGTTCCAACTACTTGGAAGGCTGAGAAGGAAAGCTCACTAGAGCCCAGCAGGTCGACGCTGGGATGGCCAGGAGTGTGCCACTGCACTCCAGCCTGGGCGACGGAGTGAGACTCCAACTCAAAAAACAAAAACCAAACCAAACCAAATCAAACAAACAAACAAAAAACCACCTGCTAATCATTTTCACCTGAAGCATACTCCAAGCAGTCCAGCTGGAACTACAGGCACGCGCTACCATGCCCAGCTAATTTTTGATTTATTGTAGAGACGAAGTCTCACCAAGTTGCCCGGGCTGGTCTCGAAACAGTTTTGGAACTCATCAATTTTGATGCCTTTTAGTGCTTCTGCTGGTTTTTTTTTTTTTTTCACTTCTTCCACATCCGCAAAAATGTTTCCCTTTGATGACTTTTTTAATCAGGAAAACAAAAAAGTTGCTTGGAGGCAAGATCAGGTGATAAGGAGGGTGAGGCATGGAGTCATGCTGTTTTTGATCAAAAACTGCTGAATATTCAGCAAAGTGTGGGCAGGTGTGCTGGTACATCACCCATCATGAAATGGATTGCTGAAAGAATCCCTGAAAAAAGTTCACTGAAGCCGAATGCAGCCTCTCACAACAGCGCTAGCTGATACACTGATGCCATTGGGTTCCTAGGACACTTACCTAGTGGGAGAAGCCTGTACCACAAGGGGCCCGCCCTCCAAAAAATAACTCCAGGTTTTCCTGGGTCCCCCCCTCAGATACCAATTTGCATGATTTTCATAGTGATTGTTTTAGGAATTAAGTATATATCCTAAACATCTCAACCCTAGAATTACTATTGTATTATTTTATACAAAATGTATGACTCATAGCTCAATATGCCCACTCACCTCTTCCTTGTCTTAATATTATTTTTATCAGGCCAGGAGTGGTAACTCGTGCCTGTAATCCCAGCGCTTTGGGAATCTGAGGCAGGAGGATTGCTTGAGCCCAAGAGTTCAAGATCAGCCTGGGCAATAAAGTGAGACCTCATCTCTACAAAAAAATTAAAAAATTAGCCAGGCAGGGTGATGAGCACCTAGTCCCAGCTACTTGGGAGGCTGAGGCAGAAGGATTGCTTGAACCCAGGAGTTCAAGGCTCTGGTGAACTATCAACCCATCACTGCACTCCACCCTGGGTGATAGATCTCCATGGAAATAAAATATAAAATAAAATAAATAAAATAATAAAATATTATTTTTTCTCTTTTCTTCAAATTAAACAATTTTGATTGCTCTGTCATCAAGTTCACTAACTCTTCTGCCATTCTTCTTTCAATTCTGCTATTACGCGCTCCATTACATTTTTATTTAAGATACTGTAGGGTTTCATTCTATAATTTCATTCTATTTTATAATTTCTACTTTCTGCCAAGATTTCCTAATTGTTCTTATATGATTGCTATATTTTCCTTTACCTCCATGAGTTGTTATAATACTTATAAAATCTTTATTTGCCAAAATGTGTATCTTTAAAATCTTATCTGCTAAATCCAACATCTGAGTCACCTTAAGATTGGTCTGTACTGATTCCGTTTTTTCATGAGTATAAAATCTCATTTTCCAATTTCTTTGAATGGCTAGAAATTTCAAATTATTTGTGGACACTGTAAATAATACATTGTAGTGCCTCTTGATTCTGTTATATTTTTCTGGAAAGTGTTGATTTTTCTCCTTGTTTTATCAGGCAATTAACTTGGCTGAACTCCGTGTCTAAACTCTGCCTCTCCTGCAGTGGATGGCAGCTGAATTCTTTGTTACAAATTCTTTGTAAGACTCCTAGTCTTAGCTGGGCTGCTTGGAGTGTGCTTCAGGTGAAAATGATTAGCAGGTGGTTTTTTTATTTGGTTGGTTAGTTGGTTGGTTTTTGTTTTGTTTTTGTTTTTTGAGTTGTAGTCTCACTCTGTCACCCAGGCTGAAGTGCAGTGGCACACTCACCGCCACCCCAGCGTCAACCTACTGGGTTCTGGCGATCCTTCCACCTCAGCCTTCCAAGTAGCCAGGACTACAGGCGCATACTATCACACCCGACTAATTTTTGATTTATTGTAGAGACAAGATCTCGCCAAGTTTCCCCGGGCTGGTCTCTAACCCGCTGGCTCGGGCAATCCACTCGCTTCAACCTCCCAAAGTGCTGGGATTACAGGCTGAGCCACCGAGCCCAGCCAGCAGGTGGTTGTTAATTAGATACATGGATTTGGAGCTTTGAAGAGAAATTTGGAGGAATCAGCATATAGATGGTAGATGAAGCCATTGGAGTAGATAAAATCACCCAAGAATAAAATGAGAAGAAAAGGAGACAATATTAGTTTCCAAGGTTGTCATAACAAAGTACTATAGACACAGTGACTTAAACAACAGAAATTTATTTTCTCACAACTCTGGAGGCTAGAAGTCTAAGATCAAGGTGTCAACAAGGTTAGTTTCTTCTGAAGGTTCTTTCCTTGGTATGTAGAAGACCATCTTCTTATTGTGTCTTTACATGGTCTTTGTTCTATACCCATCTCTGTCTAAGTTTTCTCATCTTATAAGGATATTAGCCATATTAGATTAGAGATCACCCCTAATGAACTCATTTTAACTTTATGTGTTTTTTAAGGACCCTATCTCCAAATACAGTCACATTCTGAAGTACTTAGGTTTAAGACTTCAACATATGAATTTTGTAGGGATACAATTCAGCCTAGAAGTAGAGGGTACAAATAGAAGTCAAAGGAACTCCAGATTTTGGGGTTAGGAAGCAGAATAAAAATCTACAAAACAGATGAAAAATGTGTCATAAAGGTAGGAAGATACTCAGGAGAGTATTCCAGGTGGCAAAGAAAGTTTCCAGGAGGGCATAACCAACAGTGTCAAATGCTGCTGTGAAGTTCAACATGATAAGAACTAAAAGACATCCAATGGTTTTAGTAAAAGGGAAATCATTGGTGACCTTGGTGAGAACTGTAGCAGTGGTATGAGGAGAATGACAGCCTGATGAAGACAGATTGAGTAATGAGTAAGAGAGAAGGAAATAGAGGCATTTAACTTCTCTGGGGCTGAAAACTAAAAGGAGGGAATAGGAAAGATGTCAGGCTTCATTGTGATACTTACTGCAGATTGGATAATTCAACCCTCACTTTTCAACACTCTTAGCTTTTTTACTGTGCTATATTCATTCATTCTTTGAATGAATATTTGTTAAGTGCCTATTATGTATCAGACATGGTTTCAAGAGTTTGGGGTACATCCATGAACAAAACAAATATCTGTGCTCTCATGGAGCTTAAATTCTTGTGGAAAGAGACAGATTATAAGAATTAAACATAATTATAAATATGTTAATTATATATAAACACTAAGCTATAAAATTATACAATATATTAGGAAGGATAAGTACTCTGAAAAAAGAGGAAGTGAGCAGGGTGAGGAAAATGGGAATTCCAGGAAATAGAGAGGATATTGCAGTACTAAATAGCAAATAATGGAGATAAAATTAATAGAACTATGCAAGATTTCTACACTTAGAACTACCAAACTGAGAGAAATCCTAAAAGATCAAATATATGGATGTATCATGGATGTACCATGTTCATGAAAAACTTGACATTATTAAGGCATCGGCTCTCCCCAAATTGTTCAACAGATTTGATGAAATTACAATCAAAATCCTAGCAGGCTTATTTTTGCAGAAATTAGCAACTTAATTTTTAAATTTGTTTATATGCAAATGAAAAATCTTAGACTAGCCAAGATAAAATTGAAGGAAAGAACAAGTTGGAGGACTTCAACTACTGAATTTTTTGATGTATTATAATGCAACATAAACATATCCAACCTGTTGTTTTCCCTTGTGTACAAGGTATATATATATACCTGCTCCCCATACACCAAAGGACACCATACACATGACCTAAATTAAACTGAAGCTTTCTCAAAGATACAAGTTGATTAAATATACCTTAATGCTAACATTTAGTAATGTTGTCCATAGTAAAGAGCACAGCCAAAACAATAAGAAAGTTCTTGATCTCAGAAGAAAATTATTGGCCAACTGTAATTTGATTTTTAATTCTGTTTACCCAGTATTTCCCAAAGTGTATTACATGGTAACGGTATTTTGTAAAAGGGAAGGAAGGAAAGAAGGGAGAGAGGAAGGGAGATAACTCTTGCCCAAATAAATCTGGGGATTGCTGAGTTCAACAAACTTCATGACTTTATTGTGGCAGGACTTTCCAGAACCTTTAATGTATTAATATACATTGTAAATCTTCAAGAGGGCAGAGAGTATACTTTTGTGTTTGAAACTCTTTTTAAATAACCAGTGTTTAATGAAACAACATACTTTCAGAAATGCTATCTCAGGCTAATAGAAAAATACTGCAAATATAAATGTATTATTTTCCTCTGACTCAAGAGGAAAAAGTTAATCTTCAAGATTATTAGGACAAGCCTTATACTTTAAGTGATATGAAGCATTGAGTTTTTATCAAAAGAACTAAGATTAGGAACCAGAAGATGTGCTCTCTTCTAACTAGCTGTATGACCTTGGGCAAGAATCACTGTAATCTTTTCTAATCCAATTTCTTTCCTACAGTTGCAAAAGCAGAAATCCCCTGGCCAGAGTTCTTTGTGATGAATAAATTGAAATGCATTTCAATAACATGTAGTTTAAAAGATTACAAATATTAGAATGGAAATCCCCAGACTGTCCAGTTAGAAATTCCCTTGAATTTTCCTGGTTCTCGCTCTTTGAGAACTCCACATTTTGGTGTTGGGCTTGGTTCAAGTGTCCCCAAAGGCAGAATGAGGTCAAAGGTGCATACTTGCTAGTTCAAAGCAACCAGGAATGGGGCAAATCAACAAAGTCTGTCGGCCTCCCACCTATGGCTGTGCTCACTCATATCCCCTTCTCAACCAGGCTTATGGATATAGTTGGGAAGAAAAAGCAGCAGGGGAGGATCTTTAAAAAACCCAAAGTTCTAAAACTCCAGAATAATCTAGGTAATTCGCCCTAAGGGGAGAATCTGAAAGAATATATATATAGTCACCATATTCTAAAAATTTTATCTTTACAGTGAATTCCACTAATTAGAGTTTCATTTAATCTAAAGTAATTTAGAAAATTGGAACTATCTTTAGGAAGGTTAAAGAGCTATTAAATATCCATCTAGAATGTGAGTTTGCTCCAACCACCTTCCTCTTAATACTGAAAATCATTTGTACTCTGATAATAGGAGTTGTGATTGGCAGAGTGGGGAAGGTAGGAGGAGCCTGGGATGGGGGTAGGGGTGGGTGGGGTGAGGGTTGCCCCAGTGGGAGGTGGGGTGGGTGGGATAGGGAACAGGTGCAGAGAAGGTACTCATATAGTATAAAGAAGTGCAAAAATGGAAGTGTATGGCTGGGTGTGGGGGCTCACACCTGTACTCCCAACACTTTGCAAGGCCAAGGTCAGACCTCGACTCTATGAAATAAATAAATAAATAAATAAATAATTTTTAAAAATTTAAAAAATAGAAGTGTAAAATAGTAATGACAACAACAAATTATCTAATTCTCAATGTCTCCTAAGTCCTATCCTTCTTCCTTTACTTCTTCCTCCTTCCTTCATTTAATGGTCTCCTGCTCAAGGCCACCAGGAAAGCTGGGACTAGGGTAAAGTCACATCATGGGTGAACTGGGTTTTTATAAGCTAGCCCAATAAGCTAAAAACTTCCTATCATTGTAATGGCCAAATTTATTCCAAATTCCAAAACACCTCCTTATACAAGAAATTTTGGGATATCACCTGTTCATGAGCTGGGAATTTCCCATAATAAACAATCAATACATATTTACTGAGATCCTACTAGGTACTGAAGATACATGGAGAAGAGAGACATCTCCATCCTCAGAAAGCTTAGTGATCATATTTGCATTTCAGAATTCACTCAGAAGAGCAGAAAGTGGGTTGGAGGGAAACAAAATTGGAGTCTAGCAGGCAGGTGCAGAAATGCTAGGAAGGACTCGGTCCTTAATGAGCAAAACTGTAGTGTTTCGCATTCTCCTGCCGAACTCCTAGTAATTTACTAATGAGATAATGAGCACTCTTTGCCTCTCAGCTTATAACGACTATCTGGCTTGGTTTTAATACTCTATACCAATTCCTGCCAGTTTGGTAGAGGACTGTTCCCTCTACAGCAGGAGTGGCGAGAGAAAGCCCCAGGCAGAACATTCAAGGGCTGGCAGATATCACCTACACTGAAGTGATATGCAAGACAACAAGGTTAAAGCACTGACCACTCACTGGGTCAGGCAATGACTTCTGGGATCCCCCTACAGGTTACCAGAAAACAGTGGAACCAGGGTTGTGGTCTCAGGCCCATTCACTAGACACCTCTGCCAGTCATTTCTAACCATCTACCTAAGTATTCCACATTGCTCTGATGACCCACATTTTGAGAAACATAGCTCTAGTCCCTTGCATTGCATCTAGCAAACAATGAACATTGGTTGAAAGAGTGAACACACAGTTTAATTGTGAAGGAAACATGTGTTCATGTTTTTCATCGTCTGTCTCTTATTTCACAGTTTCAATTTTTTTCTTCAGCACTTACCCTTCCATGCTTACGGGGTCTGGCTTCTTTCAGTTATGTTATCATTTAGCCATCCTTCCTCCAAGCCCTGACCCCCCAACCTATCACTGATACTTTGAATCAATTTAGCAAATATTTCCTGAGCTCCTGCTGTATGTAAAACCCCTTAAGTGCTGGCGGGGGTGGGGACACATAAAGATGACAGGAGGGAGCATGAACCCTTCCTTCAAAGATGGCAAGGGGAACATGGAACCGTTTCACCTTTTCCGGCTCCACTAAAATTTTCTTTAATCCTCTCATTGTTTTTGTTTTGTTTTGTTTTGTTTGTTTTGTCTTTTTGTTTGTTTTTGAGTTGGAGTCTCACTCTGTCACCCAGACTGGAGTGCAGTGGCACACTCCCAGCCACCGCAGCCTCAACCTGCTGGGCTCCAGCGATCCTTCCGCCTCAGCCTTCCAAGTAGCTGGAACGACAGGCGCATGCTACCACCCCCAGCTAGTTTTTGATTTATTGTAGAGATGAGGTCTCGCCAAGTTGCCCAGGCGGGTCTCGAACCCGCGGGCTCAGGCAATCCACTTGCCTCCCAAAGTGCTAGGATTACAGGCTGAGCCACCGAACCCAGCCAATCCTCTCATTGTCAACTCCCTGGCTTTCTCTGGCTCTGTTCCCTCTGGCTCCCCATGGCCTCTGAAACATAAACTTCCCAGATACCGTCAATTGTTGCATCAACAACTCTAGATGAATCGTGCACCCAATGAATCATGCCATTCCCTGGCATAATTGCTTCCCACATTGAAGCTGAGCTTGGCCACATGACTTGTTTTGACCAGCGTGGCATCAGCAAACACAAGGAAAGTGAAAGCTTGGGAAGCACTTGCGCATTGCTGCTTTCTCTTGGAATACTGCCACTGCTATGGAAGGAAGCCTTGTCTAGATTCCTTGAGAATAAAGGAGCTTGGAAAGAAAGGTCCTGCTGCTTGCAGCCATCCCAGCTGCACCCAGCATCCAGGTCCTGCCTGCTGAATGCAGCCACATGGGAGAGCCCAGATGAGAATACCAAAGAACCACCCAGCCAGGACTACAGAATCATTAGAAATCATTGTTCTTGAAGCCAAAGTTTAGTTGTTTTTTTATGTAGCAATTGATAAAGAAAACATGTCTTATCTTTAAGTTCCTTCTTTTTAGGTCCACTGTGTAAACAGGAAGAGCATGGGCTCTTGAATCCACCTTCTGGCATCAAGTCCTCCTTGACGATGTGGTTTGAACAATTAATCTTCCTGAGCTTCAGTTCTTTGTGGTAGAATAGAGTTTCTCAAAATGCGGTCCACCTGCATCAGAATCACCTGGGTGTTTGTTTACAAAACTGAGCGGAAGCAGTTATGTTTATCATAGCTCCAAACTGGAAACTATATAAATGTCCATCAACTGGTGAGAGGATATAATATAGTCACTCAATGAATACTACTCAGCATTAAAAAAAAAGAACTGACCCACTGATACACAGAATAACATGGTTGACTCTCTCAGAAACTATTTTAAGCAAAAGAAGACACAAAAGAGGACCATATTGTATGGTTTTATTTATTTGGAGTCCTAGAACAGGCAATACTGACTTGTGATTATCAGACAAAATAAATTAATGGAATCAGAAGAGCAAATTGCCTCTGAGCAGAAGATGAGAAGGACTAACTAAAAAGAGGCATGAGGGAACTTGCTGGCATAAACGGAATGTTCTGTACTTGACTGGGGTGTGTGTTACACAAGCATATGCATTTGCAAAACTCATCAAACTGTATGCCTCAAATCTGTGCATTTTTATGTGAAAATTACACCCTGATTTTTAAAACAGATTGCAGAAAACATAAAGATTTGGGCCTGCCCTGTGTGCTGGATACTTAAATTGGCTCTCTCAAACTCTATTTCATCTCCTATGTGGAGAGTTTGGAAAACTGAGAATACCTTTCCCAGGTCCCCTTGCAGCCGCACTTGTAGATGTCAATTGTTTCTGCCAGTTAGGTGTGTTCATGCTAAATTTGAAAAGTGGAAAGAAGACAATACTACTTGGTCGTATTTTCATGGAGCTCAGGCCAATAAATGGGCTCTGGCAAATGGAAGCCACTCTCTGCTAGGACAGTCTAATAGACAATAGTGACAGAATGACAGAGCTTCCTTATTATATTTTTCCATAGCTCCCTGTATTTTTTCCTTAGAACCACTTTCATAATTGTAATTAAATAATTTGTAATAATTTCATACTTCCTTCTCATACCAGATGGAAGCTCAGTGAGAGTAAGATTTGTGTGTCTTGTTCACTGTTGTATTTCTGGCACCTGGTTCAGCACCTGGCACATAATAGGTCCTTAAGTGAATATTTATTACTAAATAAATGAACTTATACATGCTCCAACTCTCACGGCAGCTCCTTGGGAAAGCACCAACAAGTGAAACCTTAGGTCCTTGTGGAGGTCCAGTCAGGTTAAAACCAACCAACTTGTTTAAACTGCAGGTTGATAACACTCAAAATAAAACAAATAAGGTCCTGGCAGTTGAGTTGGGCAAGTGGCAGGGTCCAGAGGTCCTGGAGCTGATGGGCTGAGAGATCTGATTCAGATGCAGTTTTTGTCTTAGCCTCACAGTAAAATCAGAAAGGAGTGCTATTGATTCTCAGCTTCCTTGTCTGTCCTGTGAGTAACCTGTCAAAGTACTTGCCACCCTCACCTCAGGAGGTGATTACAAGGATCATGTGAAACATTAGATAGTACTCTAAGGTCTGAATGTTTCCCCTCCAAATTCATATGTTGAAACCTGATTCCCAATGTGATGGTATTAGGAAGTGGTATTTGAGAGGTAATTAAGTCATGAGGGAAGAGCCCTCATTAATGAGATATATATTTATCAGAGACCCTTGTCTATTCCACCATGTGACAACACAGCAGGAAGGCTCCATATATAAACAAGGAAGTGGGCTCTCACCAGACATAAAATCTGCCAGTGCCTTGATCTTGGACTTCCCAGCCTCCAGAACAGTAAAAAATAAATTTCTGTTGTTTATATACCACTCAGTTTATGGCATTTTTCTACAGCCATATAAAGGACTAAGACAGATACCAAGGGGTTTGAAAAAAAAGTCAATCAGTTTCTGGTGGTAAGCATTATTACCAAAGTACCCACTTAGGAAGAACAGATTCAGAAAGTTCAAATAACTTGTGTTTTTTGTGTAGTTGTGCATTCTAAAAGTTTTTCATTTACAAGGAAATAGAAGCAGATATGAATATCACCACAGTTTCACAGTTTTTTTGGCCCAAAACAAAGTCAGCTCTTAGAGCATCCCAGAAAATTCCATTAGCCCTTCTAAAGCTGCTTAGTCAATACAGTCTCCTATGAAAACACCCATCAGTGACTACCTGCAGATTCTACACACCTATGTTCTGGAACCAGAGGAACTGAGTGAGGTTCTTGCTCCCTGAAAGAGCCTCTCACCCATGACCCCCTGTTTACTAAGCATGCCTGAGCCTCTGGCTGGTCTCTGGGCAGGTGCAAAGAAGAATGAGACTCGGTACTGTCTTCAGTGGAACCAATCATTTGATAGGACGTTTACTGAAGAGCCAGGCTCAGTGCCTACAGTACCTGCCCCAAAGAGTGTGTCAGGATTAAAAGGGACAATGCCTGAGGTGAGTGGATTGCCTGAGCCCGCGGGTTCGAGACCCACCCGGGCAACTTGGCGAGACCTCATCTCTACAATACATCAAAAATTAGCCAGGCGTGGTAGTGCGCACCTGTAGTTCCAGCTACTTGGAAGGCTAAGGCGGAAGGATCGCCAGAGCCCAGCAGGTCGAGGCTGCGGTGACCGGGAGTGTGCCACTGCACTCTAGTCTGGGTGACAGAGTGAGACTCCAACTGAAAAAAAAGGGACAATGCACTTAGCTCCAAGCCTGGCAGATGGTGGCCACTCCAAAATGTTAGCCTTAATCACTACTGGCGCAAAAAATTCTGGAATCTCTCCTCTAAAAA
>CAUYQG010117101.1:0-50555 GCA_963574415.1 Tarsius wallacei
TCTTTCTTTCTTTTTCTTTCTCTTTCTTTCTTTCTTTCTTTCTCTTTCCTTCCTTCCTTCCTTCCTTCTTTCCTTCTTTCCTTCCTTCCTTCCTTCCTTCCTTTCTTCCTTTCAAGTCTCACTCTGTCACGGAGGCTACAGTGCAGTGGCATGCTCACGGCCACCCCAGCGTCGACGGGCTGGACTTTGGCAATCCTTCTGCCTCAGCCTTCCAAGTACCTGGAACTACAAGCACGCACTAGTACACCTGGCTAATTTTTTATTTATTGTAGAGACAAGGTGTCTTCAAGTTGCCTGGGCTGGTCTCGAACCCATGGGCACAGGCAATCTACTCGCGTTAGCCTCCCAAAGTGCTGGGATTACAGGCTGAGCCACCGAGCCTGGCCACCCCTATTTCTTTTAAGGACATCACCATCTCTTTCTTTTCAGCCAAACTCAAGACCACAATGTATTCTTTCTTATCTTCTCTTTTGGTTCAATGCCTTGTTCTCCAAGTCCTGTTAGTTTTTGCTTCTAATATATTTGATACTTCTTTGGTACTTTATAGTAAAATCTTCAAAGAAACATTATCATTATTAACTTATATGAAAAATAATAAAAATCATTGAGGTTGAGGGAATATCATCAGAATATTTAAAAGTTTGGGTGCCCTAGCACTGTGCCATTTGTAATGTAAGTACTCAGGGAATATTTAATACATTTTAATTCATTGTAAAATTTGCATGCCTCATATGTTGATAGAGCAGATTTATTGCAGAATGAGTATATTTACTTAGATGTTTTAAAGAAAGTATCTTTATGGAGGTTTGTACTTTTCCAGACTGAGCCTTAATGTCCTTGCCACATTTTGGACTTATACATATATACACATACATATAATGATCATTATTTTTTGCTTACCTGCTTCCCTTATCACTTGATGTGCTGCCTGAAACCAGACTTTTCATTCTTGATTCTCTAGAATTTCATACAGTGCCTTGTATATAGGTTATCAGTTAATGTTAGATGATTTGAACTGAGTAAGCTATAGTTTTAGATTTGGTGCATTGTTAATGCTTTATGAGGAGTCTGTGCATTATATAGGCTCTTAACTGTCTCTGCATTACACTCTAATCCACATCTGCATCATTGTAGCTTGCTATTATGTGTCTTTGGTTTGTTGTGAAAGAGCTGTCAGAAAATGAGCTCTTTATTGCTTGGAATTACTAGTTAACTGTTGTTTTGCCATTGATCAGAATGTCTTTCTTTTCCATTCTGCTGTATTCATTGTATTTTGTTTTGATCAGAGGTAGTCTTGGAGGTGCAAGGCTTGCTGGATCTCCCTTTGTGACCTTGTTGCAACACCACTGACTTGGTGGGGATCAGTCGGGTTTTTTTTTTCCCTTCTGCTTTTGTCATGGAAGTCTTACTTTTCGAAACATTTGTCAACTTCTTTGAACCTACCTCCTGCTCCTCCCCATTGCCTCATCCCTACTATGTTGTAGAACGGAAAAAATCATAGATGTCAGCTTCTGTTAAGCCCTATTCCAGAAGTATTGCATAAAGAGCCATTGAAGATAAAAGACTAACCCCCTTATCAGGCAGTCTGCTAATTTTGAGAATATTGACTAGGCTTGGCTAGGGAATCTTAGAATCAATGACTCTTTCTTTAATTCATTCTCTTTTCACTTCATATCACAAAATTGCTTTGCTTTCCTTTTATTGCTCATCTCTGCCCCATAAAATAATATGTTGTTTCCTCTCTGAACACACAAAGTATTTTTTCCAATATTTTTTGGTGTGGATAGGTACATGTGAACCCTGTGTTATGTGATATCTGTAATGTGTGTATATTTTTCACTATCCTTGAATTCATCCAGTTCTAGAAAGACTTATAACTTGCTCACTTTGCATGGTTCTGGCTCCCTCTGCAGCTCCAAATGGAAAAGTGCTTTGTTGTCCTTTGTTGCTGAAAAATCCAACTCTCAGCTTTCTTTAATAGATCATCCTTGCTAGTATAAAGGTATAGATTGGGATTTCAGATTTAGGAATGCATTTTTTTTCCAGCCAGGCTTATTGAAGACTGAAGTCATATCTTAGAAGAACTCCAAGAGGTGAGAAAATGGCAAGGAGGGTACAGAAAAGGCAGAAAAGGCAGAAGGGGCAAGCACAATAGCAAAACCAATTTAGTATGTAGAAAATTAATGTACTTATTTATTGTAAACTTTCGTTAAGATATAGAGAATTGCAGATTAGTAGCCTAGAGCTATTTTAGAATTTCCAGGACCATTTTACTGGATTAAACACCTTAGAACCTTCACACACAGTTCACATTGATTAGTGCAATTTGCCCTCCAGTGATAGCTTGGCTGTTAAACACACAGCATGACTTTGGCTATGGCTTGACATCTATGGACTTCAGTTTCCACTTTAGTAAAATGAATGAGCTAGAACAAATACTTGTTAAATTCTGATCCAGATTTATGTATAGTGGCTTCAAATTACTTGTTTTAAGATACCCTTGAGAGTTTGGTTCTCTTCAGAAATCTAGAGCTACTTTTACAGAAAAATGATCCCCAAGTTCCAGTATAGAAGTTTCTTAAGCAACAGTCAACCAGGTTGGCACATAATAACTCCAGGATAAATATGAGGAGAATTTATGGACACATTTTTTCCCAGTGAAGTAGAAGCATGTGCATTCAAAGATGGCTTTGGAGTGCTGGTATGTTCTGTGTTTTGTTCCAGGTGCTGATTGCTCAGGTGAGTTCAGTATGTAAATATTACACTTATATGCACATTTTTTGTTTTTATGTTGTACTTCAATAAAAAGTTTATTTTAAAAATTTCATACTTTAATGCTTCTTTAGAGTATTAATCAGAGTACTATTTATATAAGTATGGCTCATGTGTACACAGATGTCTGCTCCGTGAAATAGCCCCCATTTCAAATTATACCACATTACATTATACCTGATTTGAGGGAGTAAATACATGTACATATCTATATATATGATGACTTTTATTTGATTCATAATTAGAATGTTTATATAATAGTTTCATGCTATGAAGACAAGCTATTAGGACCTAGGATCCTTGAATTGTTAATGTACAGTCTTATGAATCTAAGCAACATGCATTAACTTTTTTGGAAGTTCACAGTAATATTGGTTCTGTTATAAGTATAAATTTTTAGAATAAAACAAGAAAGTATTATAGGGAGTTTTATTGTCCACTTATTGCTTTTTCTACCCATCTTCTGTGCTTGGCTTGTATAAATTTTATTTTTGTTTTCTTGAAACCTTTGTCCTTTTCCCTCTGTATTGGCACAAAACCTCTTCTACACTATTCTCTAGAAGAATAAAACTAGAAATTATTGCTTGAATGTATAGTGAATAATTGCCAAAATTTTGTACTTTTTCTCTAATTTGACTGTAAAGATCTAGTTTAGAGATTTATTATTTTTGTTATTTAGATTTATGAGGAAAAATACTTACAGAATCTGGTTTTTATCCTAGTGTGAAATTCATATACCCTTTTTGATTTAGTCAGAATTCGGAAGCTCAAACTCTTCTCTAGAGATCTCCCAAAATTATTTCTCTGTCTCTATGTACGAAGGACATTAGAAAGAACTCTAATGTACAGAGGTGTTGGTGACAGGAAGGAGGGCAGGGGATGCTCTTCCTAGAGTAGTTTCTGCAGTGTAACTGACTTAGGGCTCAGTAGAAAGTGTGAGATTTCATGGTGGCATGTTCCTGTCATAGCTTGTGTGTAGCAGTCACAGACTCTGAACTCAAGGACTGTATTTCTATTTGGAGCAGACATTGACCTCTTTTTCTGGGCTGAAAACAGTGAAGTGTATCGGTGTTGGTAGCTTGGGTTATAAGAAACCTAAATTAGTTTGAAGTGGAATTATCCTGATGAAAGGGCAGTTGAAAGCCCTTGACACTGGACAGAGGATTGTCTAGTGTCTAATCTTGGCTCAGAATGCACCAGACATAATGAGAGTCATTATGAACTGCTGATGTCTTACCCCTCCCCTCAGCGGACCCCATTAGACTTGCAAAAATAGCAAACACTGTGTGTTTGGCATGGTGCCCGCTGTGTACTAGAGGAAGAAAGCATACCTTGTTTGCACTCCAACCAGATACTGGTGCATCATGTTACAGCTCTGCTTAGTTCTGAGCTCCTCTGTTCAATCTCGTCTTGACAGATGCTGTCGTTGCCACCCCTTAGCAAGACAAATGCAGCCACTCTGTGGGAGTTGGCTTTTGCCCAACTGTGCTTGCCAGAGCCCCCGAACTGATGGGCTGTATACCTGTGGAAAGGTAACAGACTGTGGGTCTGTTATCCTCTGCCATTATGTGCATTATCTTTTGAGTTTTTGCCATTTCTGAAAAATAAGTTAAATTCTGTTAGTTCAGATACATCTGTGAGCCCTCAGCTTCTCTTCTTGCTTTTTCAACAACAGGCATTTGTTAAGCACCCACTAAAGCTCCCCAAATAGGATTCCTACTTCCATTAGTTCACTGTCACTGTAGGTTGAAAGATATTCAATCACATAATCAGAAGCTTTTTTTTTTTTTTTTGGAGTCAGGGTCTCACTGTTGCCTAGGCTGGAGTGCAGTGGCACTTTACCGCTCACCAGAGTTTTGACCTCTTGAGCTCAGGCAATCCTTCTGCCTCAGCCTCCAAAATAGCTGGTTACTACAGGCACACACCACCGGGTCTGGCTTATTTTTTTATTTTTCTAGAGACGAGGTCTTGCTATGTGGCTACACTGGTCTTGTATTCCTGGACTCAAGCAATCCTCTTGCCTTTGCCTCCCCAAAGTGCTGGAATTACGGGCATGAACCACCGCATCTGGCTTCATAATCAGAACTGTAATAGTTATGTGTATAGAGGACTCTAGGAATAAAGAGGAAGGAGGGAATCTCTGGGGATGTGTTGGGAGAGAGTCCTCTCATGTGGACTATGAAGGATACATATTTCTTAGAAGGTGTGACATGTGTTGCTGGGGTTCAAGGTGAAAGAGAAGTGGTTTAAAGTGAACTTGGTGTACCTAGATTGGGGTCTGGTTTTGAAGGCTGCTGGAAATGGGGAATCATCATAGAATTTTAAACCAGATGAGTAGCCTCCTCAAATTGTTTTTTTAAGAAGCATTATTCTTTCAGTAGTCTGGAGAATAAGAATAAAAAGCGGTGAGAATTAGGGGAATGCTAGCTTATTAGGTGGGAGAGGGAGGCATGAAGAGGTTTCAGATGTGATCTTTAGGTCAGGTAGACAGAGCAGTTAAGGGAGATACTTAGAAATCTTACAGATAGGACTTAGCTAACTAGGAAGAGAAATAAGAAAGGAGGATAAAAGAGGAGAGTCTAAGGCTTTCAGCTAATACTCCTGAGAGATAGTATTTACAAAAGAAGCAGGGAAGGCATGGCAGGTTTGAGGAATGCATGATGATTTCAGTTTGGTGCAGACTGAATTTAGAATACCAGCAGAAGATGTAGATATTAAGGGGTAAATTTCAGAGTGAAGATTGTGCCCAGAGTTCAGAATAGACCAGGCAGGACACATCAATTTCCAGAAGAATTTTGATGTTGTAAATTTTAGTTTGTTTAGCCATTAGAGCCATGAGACCCTTTAATTCAAGTTTTATATCCCATGGCTATATTGATGCAGAATAGGACCAGCACTATAGATCAGCTGTTACCTGCATTTAGTATATTTTGCTCTTGAGTCCAGAAAGCCATTTACCAACAGCCCATATGAAATTATGCAGCACAGAGTAACATGAGTGAGTTCTGTGTATTCACCATTTAGGAACTAATTCCACAGGACCACAGGTTGGAAATTCTGGTTCTCTGTTGGTCCTTTCCTTTCTGGAAAGAGCTTCACCTGGATTTTCTGCATCCCAGTAGATAAAGAAGTATTTCTTTCTCATATTCAGCCAACAGCACAAATTTTATAGATAGCAGCTAAAGTTTATCCTCCAAAGCCTCAGGTCTCTTTCACTTCCTCTTCACAGGGCTCTGACCCATCTTGTTATTGTTAT
Source organism: Tarsius wallacei (assembly GCA_963574415.1). Lineage (NCBI taxonomy): Eukaryota > Metazoa > Chordata > Mammalia > Primates > Tarsiidae > Tarsius > Tarsius wallacei. The sequence goes on from CAUYQG010117101.1 coordinate 6,029, forward strand.
TATTATTATTATTATTATTATTTGAGTTGGAGTCTCACTCTGTCACCCAGACTGGAGTGTAGTGCACACTCCTGGCCATCGCAGCCTCGACCTGCTGGGCTCCAGCGATCCTTCCGCCTCAGCCTTCCAAGTAGCCAGAACTACAGGTGCATGCTGCCACGCCCTGCTAATTTGATTTTTATTGTAGAGACCAGGTCTTGCCAATTGCCCGGGTGGTTCTTGAACCTGTGGGCTTAGGCAATCCACTCGGCTTGGCCTCCCAAAGTGCTGGAATTACAGGCTGAGCCACTGAGCCCAGCCTTCAAAATTATTAATCATCTCTTTTTCCTCTTCCTTTTTTCTCCCTTTCTCTTCCATCCATCCTTCCTCTTTCATCTCTTCCCTTTTCTCTCATCTCTTTCCTTTTCTTTCCCTTTCCTTCTTCTCTTTTCTCCTTTTTTCTTCCCCTCCCTCTTTCATTTTCTTCTCCCTTCCCCCACTAGATAAAACTGACAGATTTGAGCAGAATTGTGAGGCTCTTAGGAGCTGTATGTGATGTGGAATAGCCAGATGAGTTTATGTGGGAAGGCATGAAGGAGCCTAAGGAGGATCTTCAAGGGCCAGCCTATTTCCAGGTTGTTCCTGACCCTGGAGAGTTATCCAGATGTTATTTCTCATCTTGGACTGCCACAAAATTGGGGAGGGAAATGGAAGGCAGCTCATTAAAACATTCTGGCCAGAGACAAGACTGCTAGAGATCTATCTCTAGCATTAAAAAGTATATCTATCAGGGGGAGGGCTTTGTCTTAGATGAAGTCTTGTCTTTCCAGCTTTCTCATACTACTGGAAACCAAAGATTTCCTTTTCTCCTTTGTGCTGATCCGGGGAATGATGTGGCTTAGCAGTCTTCCAAATCCATCTTGGCAACGAAGTTTGTTAGAGACATGGCAGGATCTTGATCTATCTGGAAGGAAAGGAAAAGAAAGTACATATTGCATCTAGATACTTTAAACTAGATCATGGTTTTTATAATCACAAACCTCGAAGAAACTCTTAAGGCCACTTGGATGGGGAGATTCTGGAAGTTTGTCTCTGAGGGACCTAGGAATATGGACTTCTTCCACACTGAGAAGAGAGCAGGGTTCAGTCATCCCTTTTCATGACCCTGAATAGAACTTTAGGCTTCTTTTTATTATTATCATTATTTTACTTGGTAGCAAGTTTCCACCAGGAAATGTCATTATTTGTCTAAAGAGACTACTGTGATGCCATCTGCTAAGTAAAGATAGGACTTGAAATATAGACTTGAATAAAGATAGGACTCAAATAAAGATAGGACATGAAATGCTCCAAGGGTCCTCTCATACATGCTATCTCTGTGCCCTTTCAGTGTCGTGGGAAAGTCCCCATCTCCCCATCCATGGGGTCTTGTTCTTTGTCATTTGTTCCTATCTTGTTTGGGATGTCACAAGGAGAAGCAGCATACAGTAGAGGAATTGTGATATTGTAATGTGTTGGGTGATATCATGATGAAATGTTTTGGGATAGAAAGTTTATGCTAAACATCTCAAATGCTTCAGAAATTTTTTTGAAGAATTTTCTGCCTTTAGGATTCTCCTGCTCAATAAATGTATTTTTTATCACTTTAGAAATAATTTTGTTAATTCCTTGAACTCATGAATCTGTAATGACTTCCCATTATTTATAGAATCAAATTCTGGAATGCAAGACCTAATTAATTTAATAATGAAAGACGGCTGGGCTCGGTGGCTCAACCTGTAATCCCAGCACTTTGGGAGGCCCAGGCGAGTGGATTGCCTGAGCCTGCGGGTTTAAGACCAGCCCAGGCAACTTGGCGAGATCTTGTCTCTACAATAAGTCAAAAATTAGCCAGGTGTGGTAGTGTGCGCCTGTAGTTCCAGCTACTTGGAAGGCTGAGGCAGAAGGATCACGGGAGCCCAGCAGGTCGACACTGGGGTGGCCGTGAGTGTGCCACTGCACTCCAGTCTTCCAGCCTGGGCAGCGGAGTGAGACTCCAACTCAAAAAAAAAAAAATCATTAAAGACCTTCTAGTCTCATCAACGAAGACCTCTTGTTCTCCCAGGCATGCCTCTTCTTAGGCTCTGCCTTATTCTCCAGCTTCCTGCATGCCTTTTCCCACTGCTCATTATGCTCTTCTGTAAAACTCCAGATTTAATGTTTATACTTTGCCGTACTACAGGAAACTTCCTTGACTCTTGTGAGCCAAATGGATCTCTACTCATTTTAGTTTCTGCTGTTGCAGAAGAAAAGTATGATTTTTAAAATACCATTGTCCTTTTGTACGTCTACTGAAGAGTAGGAGTTAGTGAATTGTACATTTGATGCGTTATTATACTCAACAACGTGGAAATATAAATCTCAAGATATCACCTTGCCTTGAATGAATCTGTACTCTAGTGAGAAGCTCAAAACTAAACATTAGTGAAACTAGGACTAACTGGATGACCTCTGTTACAGAGAGGGGTGTTGTTACAGCAAGAGAAACAATACAAACTAACCCAGGGAATTGCAGTGAGCAGTGACTATGGGAAATATGGAGCCCTCCAGAGTGGGGAGGGAGTATGTAGTGGAGTAGTGATTTCTTAGATAGATGAGGTGGAAACAAATTGCATAGGGCTTGGTAGCCATGGAAAGACTTTTGGTTAAGAAATGGAGATCGATTATAGATGGTTGAGTAGGTAAGACAGAAAGGTTTGGAGTGGTCAGAAGCCAGAGTTACAAAGCCCTGCCAAAAGGAACTGCTGAGATAAGCCAGCTGTGCCCACAGTGGTTGAAAATGAGTAATGGTGACTTGGGAAGATGTATCACAGAAAGAAATGACAGATCAACAAGCCCTCTGGTGGGAACTGCTGATCATGTTTTAGACTGGAACATTGTAATGCTATAGGTGTATCTGATTTAAGTAAACCCTATTTGTAAAGATTTAGATTTCATAGTGATATTTCATATTGTGTTTGCACAGCAAATGAAACCTTTAAACACTCTTATATAGCTATCACATCATGTTATCTTCAACATTTGTAACAACTTTCTTACCTATAAATGCAGGTGATACCTACTAATTCTCTAGGCTTAATTTGTAGAAGCCTCAACATGTGAACAATGAATGTGGTGCCCTATTCAAAGGCTAAAATTCAATAGTCTCTTTTCTTTTTTATTTTGAAAGGCAGGAATCTTTGCTTTACAGAAATATTTAAAAATAAGCCCCCTTAAATTCCACACTCTCCTTAGGCTTAAACCATTCTTATTTCCAAAAACTCAATATAATGTCAGAAGTTCAGGAACTCTTTCTACTTAGGTTCCCTGTGCTCCCACATCCTCTCATCTTTGCTGAGTCCCCCCAGTCTTGCTGCAGCAGCTGGGGCAGGTTCAACCCACTTACATCCTGCCAGGGGATAAACTTGATACTTTTTGCTTTCATGAAACACTATCTGTGTGAAGTGAGCTCTTTGATCCACAGTCTTCTCTGTTGAAGCTAAGGGAGGATTAAGGAACACCTCTGAGTTGATGAATATTGGATGAGGTTTATATAATTTAAAATAACACTCATGTTAACCCTTACACTTGCTGGAGAGACAGGAGATACTTGTATCATTATGATTTCTACTTAAGCAGAAGGTGCTGTGTCTTCTCTGGGTGCATCCTTGTCATATATGTAGGTCAGAGCATGGGTATTTAGTAAATGTCAATTGATGATTGCCGTTTCTTATAGCTTCATAGAACTAATCTTTGTACCCCATTATAACTATACTAGAAGAGATTTGCCTAAATGGAGTTGGGATCACGTAGTATCTATGTGTGATTTTTAATGGTGAACAAGGCAGATATTTCACTTGTCATACGACGACAGTTTTGGTAGTAAAATTTCTTGAGTGCTTACTAAATGCAAGGCTCTATTCGAAACTCTTTTCATCTACTTTAATTCTTACAACAAACTCATGGAGTAGGTGCTATTATTATCATCCCTGTTTTGTTTTGGTAACAAAACCAGTGCACAGAGAGGTTAAGTAACTCACCCGAGATTTCACAACTTTAAAGTAGTAGAGCCAGAATTCTAACCTAAACAGGCAAGTTCCAGAGCCTGGATTCCTAACTTTGCAGACAGTTGATGGATCCTCTCAACTGTGGTCAGTTCTGTGGGGGTCTGCAACAGGGTGAATTAACTTAGGGAAGAAGAAGACTGGGAAGGCTTTCCTTTGGAATGAAATGTGAAGAATGAGTAGGTGTTCTCTAGGTAAGGAATAGTGGACAAGAATATTCCAGCGTGTGTGGTGGCCACAAGGCTGAAGAAAGTAGAATATGGACAGTCCTCTTAGGTACCCCCCACCCCCACTGTGGGAGCTTTTCTGTCCTCTTAATAAATCCTTCTTAAAAACAAAGAAAAGAAAAGAAAAAGAAAGTAGAATATGGTGATTTTTGAGGAACAGTTGAAAGAAGCCCGTCAGAGAGAATGAGAGAGCATATGTTATAGAGTGATGCTGGCAGGGGCCAGATCACAAAGGGCTCTCTGTAGGTCCTGCTCTAAAGATATTGGTCATGAAAATATAAAGGGCTAAGGATAAGGGATACATTAAGGGATAGAACCATGGGAGTGACATAATGAGATGTGAGTTTCAAAAAGGTGTCTCTGCTCATGTGTCTGATGAGTCATAGAGGTGAAGGGTGGATGATGAGCATGCAATTAGGAAGCAGGTGCTCTAATCCAGGTGAGAGGTGATGGTGGCCTGGACCAAAGTAGTAGCAGTGAGAATGAAGAGACTCTTAGGAGCTACTTAGGATGCAGATAATAGGAGGTTTGGATGTGGGAGATGAAAATATGGAAGGAACCAATAACAATGCCCAAGTTAAGAGTGAGAAGAAACTTGTGAAATAGCAACACTGGACCATGAACAGACTACAGTGGAGCTCATGTGGTCAAAAGAAGGATTGTATCAGGGAATATGAATGGCATGTGTCATCCAAATATGGTTGACTTTGCCCAATTAGAGAATGATTCCTGCTGGGTACATCGAGACACACACACACCAACAGGAACATGGACACACCCCTGATTTTTTGTAGCTGAGGGTTAACGTCTAAGTTAAGGCAATTTGATAATTGAGGCTACTGCTTTCATGCCTGCAGCCCTCTGGATGTGGTATTTATTGATAAGCACCAGCACCACAGTTCAGCTACCAGTGCTGAGTTTCCCACTGAGTCAAAGCATGGAATGATCCAACAGTATGTGGCAACACTGCACAACAGTGGGAGGGACAGATAAGTTCCGTATCTACACAAAATCGCTGCCTGGATTCAAGGGGAAAAGTGGTAATTATCCATGTGGGTATCAATTTCCATTTTATCTCTCCTTTGAGCTAATGCTGTTCACCTTAAGACATCTTTCCTGTCTAGAGAACCACCAAAAGCTTTATTCTGACTGTTGCCATTTGTAACTAGCTGTTTTCTGCTTAACATTTGGAACTGGGTGGGGCGAGATAATTCCAAGCAGATGGGAGGTTTTTATACTGTGGTTAATATGACAGCAGTAACTCCAGTCTGCCCTACAGACCTTGTAGGATACTTTTCTGCTGCATGGCAGATACTTGAAGAATTTATATTTTGACATTTGATTAAACTTTCCAAATTTCTGTTTGTTGCAGCCGTTTTAGTAGTCATGCTTAAGAGTATACTTGATGGCGGTAAAGAGTTAACATCAGTAATGTGGAGGAATTATTTTGTGAGGAATTAAATGGGGTATTTGAAAACCTGGGAGATGAAAATCTTCCACAACAATGAAGTTTTCTGAAGAAAAAATACTTGGGTCAGACTGGATGGACTGATTTGATTGAATGTTTTGTCTTACTGACTCAGGGTTGTTATTTTTATATTTATATAGTTATATTATTTTTTATTGTTGAAGTACTCAACATACTACATTTTGCTCAGGACAATGTACAACATTTAGGAAAATACATAAAAGAAGCAGGGCCAGGCTCGGTGGCTCAGCCTGTAATCCCACGCCTTTGGGAGGCTGAGGTGAGTGGATTGCCTGAGCCCATGGGTTCGAGACCCGCCTGGGCAAGCGAGACCTCATCTCTACAATAAATAAAAAAAAAAAAATTAGCCGGGCGTGGTAGCACGCGCCCTGTAGTTCCAGCTACTGGGAAGGCTGAGGCGGAAGGATCGCCGGAGCCCAGCAGGTCGAGGCTGCGGTGGCCGGGAGCGGCCACTGCACTCCAGTCTGGGCGACAGAGTGAGACTCCAACTCAAAAAAAAAAAGAAAAAAAAAAAAGCAGGAAGCATGAACCCTTCTGTCATGCACCTGAATAACTGATGGTGAGCATACTGAGAATATATAGAAAACTTATATCCATTTTATAGTCATATTATGCATCATACTTTTCAGAATGCCCTGTAGCTCTAATACATTATTTAATCCTAGTTTTCTCAAATCAGCATCTGCAGTTTTTTTCTTTACTTGTTTATATTCTGTCTCTCCCACTTGAACATAAGGTCCTTGAGAACAAATACTTGTTCTCATCTATATCCCCCAGCACCTAGATCAACACTTAACATGTAGTAGACACTCAATAAACTTTAGTAGGATAAAAGAAAAAAAGTTTTATCTTTTGAATGTCAGTAATGATTATATAAAACAGGCCTGGAATGCTGTAATTTATGTATACCTGATTTTGCTTTTGTCGCAAGTTTTCACCCAGGATTTATAGTAGTTGGTTTTTTTAGGAGAAGTTTTTGGGCAATTTTTCCTCTTAAATAAAGTGCATATTGTTATAATTAAGTTGAAACTGTACAGGTACTCATATATTTACCTTGCATCTATGGAGATTTTTTTCTATTAGAAAGAAAACCCACTAGTAAATAATATTATCCCCAAGTGTGAAGGAGACTCTCTGGCACCTGCAGTGGTTTGGCTGGGATGCAGTGTCCTTGCCAAGAGAAGGTCTTTGTTTCCCCCTGGGCTGCGATCCCAACCGTGGAGTGAGCTGAATTGTGGTACCAAGGCATCTTGGCAGTGGCAAATATAACATATTTCAGCTGGTGATTTCTGCATGATTTGTATGAATTCCTGTATGACAGGAGTCACAACAAAACTGTTACATGACTTATATCTAAAGCTACCAGTCAGCTGGAGCTGTGAAAATTGGTTTGCATATGTCAACAATTTAATCTTCTAATATACTTGCCAATAGAAAACTGACACGAATTTTTTTTCTGTATTTACTGACTAGAAAGATGTGGTTATCAAGTGCACTGATTGAAAAAGCTTTCAATTCCAATCTTTAAATTGGGATCATATGTGTGTTCGTTCCCTAGCTAAATCTATTTGTGCATTCACCCACACATGTGTACACACACACACACACACACACACACACACTTACACACACACAAACATACTATAGTTAAACTGATATGTGTTTGTGTTATGTATGTGTGTGTTCACACAGAGTACACATGTGCCTCATCATATTCATGAGCTTTTTTGTGCCTAGAGATTAAATTGCAAGGGGATGTTGGGGACATTTCCTTATCTGTTAACTGAGAATAGTACTACTGCCTACTTTCCAGGCTCCTAGTAATGATTAAATTAGCTAATATGTATAAAGTCCTTATAATAGGGCCTAGGACATAAGGAATTTTTCATAAATATAGCTTTTATTATTTTAGAGTATGTCTTCATTCTGTCAGTGTCAACGTAGGACTATTGATCTCTCTGTCACCTCTTTTTATAAAAATTTAGCTTCAGAGGCAGGGTGGCATAGCCTCACAATTATTGCATAATTCATTTGGTGAATTTACTGTTATTCTAAAATGCTTGCAAATAATTTTTATACATGCAAGAAATATTGATATTTGCGTTTCTAAATCAAAGCCATTTATTTAATACCTTAGTAATATTGATTCCTGTTACAGTAAATTGTTTCTCTAAGTGATCATTATCCCTTATGTCTATCAGGAAGATATTTTCAGTAAATGTATCATTTTCATTATTAGACTAAAACTAACTTCATTGAGAATCTTAATTTTGGGTTTGAAATAGAAGAAATTTTCAAGTTATTAAGGAAAAATAGATGAAGTATTTAAGTGACCAAGTAGAAAATATTGCAAAGAAACATAAAAGAATTTGGGAGTATAGGCAACCCACACCTAGAAAGGCAATGACAAGGGCACATATTATTTTGAGACAGGTTTCAGGAAATAATGATGGCATTCCCTGGGGGAGAAGAGTTTGAGTCCTTAGTCAAAATGAGTGTATGGACTGGTGATGTGAAAGTGCTGCTTAACAGTTGTTTTGAATACTTGAATTCTTGTTGGAATAGATAAATAGCTCATTCTAGACAAAAATATTAGGGACTCTGTAGCTCATCTAATTCTATAGGTTAGAATGAAGGCCCAAGTAGTTAAAGTAAAAAACTCAGAGTTGGTTAATGGGAGTGCAAGTACCAAAATCAGATTTGATGTGGAATGAGATAATGCCTTCTATAACAGATCTTTAGCAGAGAGAGCATGGAAATAGAACATGTGAACTTGAGACGTCCACCTCAATTCTCTAAGAATAAATCCAGCCCAGACTTTGTACACAGTCTATAGACTATTCTTTAGAAAATGCTTTTCTTGTGTTATTAAAGGTGAAGAAACTCAGTACATATCTACTTTGAGTCAGGTTTAGGTATGTTTGCAAAGGGGTTGGTGTTCTTAGATCTAGATTACTGGAGAGTATTCAGAGACTCAGCATGACTACCTTTGTGATTTGATCCATGTGCATTATAAAAAAAACAAAAAACCCTGTTATCTAAGTGTAAGATTGTAAAAGACAATTACATTTAGAGTATTACATTGATTTTTTTTTGAAACTATATATGTAGGCTATATCACCTTTGAATTTCAGTATAGTAACTAAGTTACACAAAGGGGCACTGGATCTGTTGGGCTGAGAATCACTGAACTGAATGGTCACCAACTTTGCTCATGCTACATTTTTTTTCTTTTATTTTTAATCAATTGGGGAAAGGTAATCTTTTAGTAGCTTTATAGACTGACTTTAAAATTCAGAAAGGTGGTGTATGGATGGTTAAAACTTTTTGAATAAATGGAGGCATACTTTCTTTTAAGGTTTGTGATTTCACTCTTACATATCAGATTTCAAGGTATCCAAATGCGAATACATACTCAGCCAGTTGGTAGTGATGGAGAAGTCTGAGGACAGCAAAGCAACCTACTTTGATGAAGGGGTCAGATGGATTTTAGGATCTGTACCCTTTCTTATAATCTTAAGTATTCTGAGAATTCATAGCCTGTAGTTGGAAAACAAAACAAAACAAAACTTGGTATTTGGAGTCACTTGACCTGTTTTTCTGATTCTGCTCTACTAGCTGTGTGTCTCTGAGAGTTTCTTTCCTAATCTGCAAACTAAAGCTAATGATACCTGTTTCGAATTTTTTTTTTTTTTCTTTTTTTGAGTTGGAGTCTCACTTCATTCCCAGGCTAGATTCCAGTGGCACTCTTGCGGCCAGGCCACCCCAGTGTCGACCTGCTGGGCTCCAGTGATCCTTCTACTTCACCCTTCCAAGTTGCTGGAACTACAAGCACGCATTACCACACCCGGCTAATTTTGATTTATTTTAGAGATGAGGTCTCGCCAAGTTGCCTGGGCTGGTCTCAAACCCGTGGGCTCAAGCAATCTATTCGCCTCGGCCACCCAAAGTGCTGGGATTACAGGCTGAGTCACTGTGCCCAACCCACAATTTTAAAAACAGATTTATTGAGATATATTTCACATGACATTAAATTTACTAATTTTAAGTATGCAGTTCAATGGTGTCAGTATATTCACAGTTATGCAGCTGTCACCACAATTTAGAACATTTTATCCCCCCAAAAGAATGAACCTAACAGTATCACTTCCTATTTACTCCTCAGTTCCTCCACCTCTAGACAACCACTCATTTGCTTTCTGTTTATGTGGATTGACCTATTTTCAATATTTCATATAAATGGAATCATCCAATATGTTGTGTTTTGTTACTGCTTTCTTTCACTTAACATAATGTTTTCAAGATTCATCCATGTTGTAGCATGTATCAGTACTCCATTCTCCCCCTCAGCTTTACTGAGGTATAATTGACCAAAATTGTACATACTGAATGTATACAATGTGATGGTTTGATATATTTATATATTGTGAAATGATATGCAGAGTCAAGTTAATTAACACATCCACATCCATCACTTCGCATAGTTACCTTTTTTTGTGGTGAGAACACTTAAGATATACTCTCTTAGCAAAGAAAAATAATAAAAGTATTGTTGTCAATAGTCACCATGTTAGATCTCCAGAACTTACTCATCTTATAATTGAAAATTTTTGCTGGGCACGGTGGCTCAAGCCTGTAATCCCAGCACTTTGGGAGGATGAGGCGAGAGGATTGCCTGAGCCTGTGGGTTTGAGACCAGCCTGGGCAACGTGGCGAGACCTTGTCTCTACAATAAATCAAAAAGTTTGCCAGGCATGGTAGCATGTGCCTGTAGTGCCGGCTACTTGGAAGGCTGAGGTGGAAGGATCACTGGAGCCCAGCAGGTCGACACTTGGGTGGCCATGAGCATGCCCCTGCTGCACTTCAGCCTGGGCGATGGAGTGAGACTTCAACTCAAAAAAGAAAAGAAAAGAAAAGAAAATTTTTGCCTCTTGACTAGCACCTTCCCATTTTCCCTATCTCAACCACCATTCTACTCTATGAGTTTGAGTTTTATTATTATTATTTTTTTAGATTCTATATCTAAATGGGAAGTATTTGTATTTCAATGCCTGACTTATTTCACTTAGCATATATCTTCCAGGTTCATTTCTGTTGTCACAAATGGCAGGGTTTCCAATGGTGTCGTGTAAAGGGTACCTTTGTTTTTTTGTTTTTTTAAAGATTTGGGGTACAATTCAGGGTTAGGTATACAAGTGTTCATCATGCAGGTACCCTTGTTGATGAGGAATGCCCTCCCTTCCCCAGGCTGAGGCCCACTACTGCCGATCCCGCTTCCCTGCCCCCCTCCTGGCAGTTTCCCGCTATCGCCAATACTTTTTTTTATAGTATTACAGTAATTGTTCAAGGTCTGCTTATGAGTGAGAATGTGTGATACTCAGTTCTTTGTTTCTGCGAAAGATCACTCAGTATTATAGACTCTAAGTCCATCCGGGTTGCTGTGAAAGTTCATGATTTTGTTCTTCTTTATGGCTGCATAATATTTCATCGTGTATATGTACCACATTTTTTTAATCCAGTCCTTTTTGATGAGCAGCACGGTTGGTTCCATGTTCTTGCTACTATGAACAATGCTGCGACAAACATACATGTGCAGGTGTCTTTTTTATAGAGTGATTTGAGTTCTTCCGGGTATATTCCCAGTAGGGGGATTGCAGGGTCATATGGAAGGTCGATTTTTAGATCTTTTAGGAATTGCCACAGTTGTTTTTCACAGAGACTGTACTACTTTACACTCCCACCAACAGTGTAGAAGTGTTCTAAAGGGGACCTCTGAGCACTGTTGGTGGGGATATAAATTGGCATAGTATTATAGAGAACAGTATGGAAGTTCCTAACAAAATTAAGTACAGAACTACCATGTGCATTATCAATTCTACTTCTGCATATTTATCTAGAGGAAATTTAGTCAATATCTTGAAGAGATATCTGTACTCCAGTGTTCAGTGCAATATTATTCACAATAGTCAAGATATGGAGACAACCTAAGTGTTCATTGATGAATGAATGGATAAAGAAAATTTGATTATATTTGTATATATATGCATATATTTTATACACACACTTCTGTGTGTGTATTACAGATAATTATGTAACCATAAAATAAGGATTTTTTTTCATTTTTGTTACCAAATTATACTCCATTTTTGGTTATATCACATTTTGTTTATCCATTCATCAGTTGATGGAAATAGTTATGTATCTTTGACAACTAAGACAAAATATGTAAAGTGCTTTCTGATGTCTTGCACATAGAAGCAGTATTTCCTTTGTTGTTTCTTTTCATCTGGTTTGGACAGACTTCTTGTGTGAATTATCAACAGTACCTCTTGTCTTGTGAGGCAAGGAAAGCAGCCTTATTGAGTAGACCATCTGTCTGCCAATTCTCACATGCTGGTCTTCAACTCATTGAAGATCCTGGTGGGCACTCGTTTGATACTAGAATTCACACTGCTTTTCTCAGCAGCCAGAAGTATTCAAGTGTTACCATCAGTGCTTATTGTCATTACAGATGCTATGTACAAAACTGTAAACTCTAGGTTTAAAGGGATTGAAAGAGGGACATGTTGATCCTCATTCTGAACCTGGGCATTGACACCAATATCAAGCTGTGGGGTAGTTACGTTGTGTGCAAGGATTGGAGGGAAGTCGGGCTTTGGCAGTTTAGTGCTTGCTGACTTTATAAAACACAGAAAATTGCTGAGGGCTTACATAACAGAAATTTTATGTTACACATATGAACATCTTGGCAGCAAAAGCCACTAATTATCTCAGTGTAAGGATTTGGAATTTTAAAATACTAATTGATTACTAAATTACATGTAAAATTTTGATTGAAATAGATTGTTACTAAAGTCCACAGAGATTATCTAAAGGCATTTATTTATATGTTAAATGCGGAAATACCATGAAACTCAAGTATCAAAAGTAGAATTTCTGAACTTCTACTTGTTTAAGATAATATAATATAAAAATAAAATTCTAAGCGAGGACCCATTATTTACTCACTAGGCAGGTATGATTTTAGTATCCAAAGTTTTCATTTGAGGGCATGAAGCAAGTTGTTAAAATTGAAACCTCTTCTGGTTGCCATTTTAAAGATAAACTTGTGGTATAGACTTTCTAAAGCTTTGTTTTTGCCTTGTTCCACAAGAAGAAAACATTAATAATAGCTTGTTTGTATTGAGTAGTGAATTTGTGCTTGGCTCTGTGCCAATCATTGTATTATCTGATTGATTTGAGATAGGTACAGTTATTATCCCTTTTTTTGTAGATTAGGAAGCTGAGGCTCAGAGATATTAAATAACTGGTCCAAAGTTACACAGCTTGTAAGTGGCATTTTTAAAAATAGTTTCCCATTTTTTAAAGTTTTATGTTTTTAAAAGTGCTTTAGCATTTCAAGTTTTATTCTGTATTCTTTCTTCAAGTTCTCCATCTATAAACACATCTAAGTAAGCCTACGGTTTATTTCTTAGGGGATTATATAATAAATAAAATAGTCATAGACTGTAATTACATTATGAGTGGCATCTTTTAACAGTGCCCAGCAGTAGCTCAGCAACTAATCTTTATCCCTTGAGTAGTCAAGTAGATAAGAAGTGGATAAGCAAATGGAGTGGTGGCCACTCAAGAAAGCCTCTACAAGAATAATTTCAAGTAACTTCACACAGTGAATTGCAGCTCACTCAATCCATATCACCAGATAGCATTGTTCAAAGGATATTCTTTTGCTCTTTTATCTACCTTGTTGGCAAGCATCCCAAGAGAGCATACGCCTTGGCCTATAGATCAAAGATGTTTTCTCTAATACTAAGAACTTTACTGCCAGACAGAATCAAGTAAATAAAAAATATACCTCCAGAATGAAAGCAAAGTTATATAGTTTACAGCACTTCAGCTATAGTGTTATTTATAATTTTAAGTTTTTTCACAAAACCTCATTAATCATATAAACATTTTGACTTATGGGAAAGGGACAGAACAGAATTCTTATTTTCCATCTTGTATGAAAGGCTAACTTTTCATCTGTGCTGTCTCTTGTTCTAACATCTCTTCATGTCTTCTGTGCTGTAATTTTTATTTAAAAACAAAGAATTTGAGACTCATTGAGATGAACTACTTTACATTACCACGATAAGTCATGATGACGGCATTTGAAAAGGAAAAGTTAAAATTTTCTGTTATTTCTTAATTTTATTTTTTCTTACTGGTCGCCTAGCCTTATTGTGAATTTGGACTTATCTACCATTAGAATATTACAAACCCAGGGATAAATAGAATGGATATAACCTAATGTGTATATGTAATGCATATAATGTGACATACATAAAGACATACAAAAATGCCTACGAGATTGGTTCCCTGTTGTCTCCTGCCTCTGCAATAATAAAATATACTGAGTGTTTATTATGGTTCAGTTACTGTGCCAAATGTTTTTCACAAATTATCTCATCTAATTTCCAGGTAGGTGCTGTTTTTATCCACGTTTTTATAGACAAGGTAAATGAAACTTAGAAAAGTTGAAATCACTTGCCTGTGGTCATTGTGCTAGTGTTTAACAAAGCCATTGCTTCTAACCACTGTGTATTTTGCCTTGTGTGCTAAACTACATAAAAAGGTTTACTTTAGTTTTTCTACCTCCCAATTCAAGCCGCCATCAGATATATATTTTTAACTCAGATTTGATTCTGCTTAATGCTCCTAATATTATTCAGGAAATTTGCTATTCATATTTCAAGACCTGAGTCAAATGTCACATTCTCTATGAACCTTCCCTGATGCCCTTCTTCTGAATGACTCTGTAGCTACCTGGTTGTAGCCAAACTCTTAGGATTCCCCTGCCTGCACTCTGACTTTCTTCAGAAGCAAGTTATCTGGTTCAGTTATTAGCCTTGTTTGTACTGCTGTCACCTTCCTTGGTGTTTGGCGCATAGTTGATGGTTAATAGATGTTTGTTGAATTGAATTGGATGCTTAACAAATGTTTGAATTTAATTATGATATTTACTTTCTGGTGTGCACTTCAGGTACTTCAGGAAGGTCATTACAGCCCTAGGTGACTATGGAGACCCTCAGTTTTTCAGGCTGGGAGATGGTGACTTGCCTTTTCTACAAGAGATCAATGGAACGAATGATTGGGGCTGATTTTTTTTCTAAATATTTCTTAGAACACATGTATTATTTTTCTTGTTAAAAAGTGCCAATTATATTGCCATATTGAACAAAATAAAACTGTGAGCTATATATATCTATAACTAAAGCTATACTTATATAATTTTTTTAGAATGTGTCACAAGGTTTTTGCACCATACTTTGCAAATAGCTATATGCATCCCGATGCTCATAAAATCACATTTTCAAAACTACATTTTACCGATTTACATCCTATTCATAGTAATCCGAGCAATCAGAAAGAATGTGGAATTAATCAAATTCTGATTGAGCCACTTTCTAGGTATATGACTTTTGGGCAAGGTACTTAATTTTTTTCAACATATTTTTCTTATTTTTATAATCAGAAAGTTATACACTGGCAGATTTGGGAGTTAAAATAATATGTTGGGAGAAAGAATTATGCTACTTCTCAAAAATATATCTGTGAATTCTCTGATAATTTTTTGGTATATTTTCATTTTGATTGAATAAACTTTTATTGTAATTTAATTATTAGACAGTAATGCATATTTACAATAATTTCTGTGATCAACTTATTACCAAGCACTGCCACATGACTTCTGGTCCAACTCCAAGTGAAGTCCAAGTAATGTCAAGGTATATCATATATAGAGTCTGTAGGAGTCTGACTAAAGATGAGGCACAGAGCCATTTTGGGATGGCAAGGCCATGCCACGGGAGTAAGCATTATATTTGCATATTTCATACAAATTCCAGCTTAAGAAAGGGAAGATTTAGAGAAGGTTATAGTGGTGGGTATGGTAGTACATTTGCAAGAAAGAACTTCTCTCAGTTCCAAAAATAATTGCTTTAAATACATATTTTGATGCAGATTTCAATATTGTTCCATTGTACTTACCTCAACTCAGCAAAAACAGTTTTACAAAATTGTCAACGGAACTTCTTTAAAATGGCCTCCTAAGTTTGCTCATCAGACATGTTAGCTAATTACATGGTCTGATGATCTCAACCTCCCTCTAACCCTTGGTCCACTCATTGAAGTAACCAGAATCATGGTTTTAGGTTCCTTAGGTTCTTTGAGCTGTTAGCATGAAGCCAGACTCTCAAGAGCTGCTCAGTACCTGATGTGAATTTGGGGCTTATTTTAGAACTTCTTAATTTTGAGAAGTTAACTTGGTCACATTAACTTCAAGTATTTCTCAGCTAAGTTAACTTGGCTAGTGAGAATATCACGTGTATGCTTTTTTTGTGTCTTTATGCCTTTTTGTTTCTAGGGTAGCATTGTTCTTGAGTCCTTAGAAAATAGAAAGAATTGTAGTTTCTGAGTTCTTGTTCTGATCAGGATTGTATTTTCATTTCATCAATGTGTGCTCTGAAATTGTACAGCCAGGTAGAGCTGATGCTACCTGATATAGTATCTGGAACCATTGAGAGCTGAGAATGGATACCATGAGCCTCTCTCATAACATAGAGTGGACAGTAGCCATCTGTTTTGCATTTGTCTTTTTGATAACTCAGTAAATCCACACAGTGAATTAACTAAGGCTGTTTGAGAAACAGCTAGTGAGATAATGAACACTTTTATGCTTGTTAAAATGACTGTGGGGAGTCTCATCAGAAGAGGTAATTCCAGGGTTCCAAGATGGCAGCTGGGTTTTCATTGTTCCACTGGGACTTGCATTGAGAGGTGTGCTTTTAACTGATTTTTCCCTTCGACAGGAATTCATTAGGGGTATCCATTAGCCAATGAACTAGAAGAAAAAGGGGCCGTTATTTTAAAGAGGAAAGATGTGACTTTAATTCTTGGTTAAATGCTGGGTACATTTGAAGACTTTTATTCCCAATCTGGAAAACTGGTTTTAAAGATATTGGATTTTGCTTAGAAAGAAGAAAGAACAGATTATTTCAGTTACTTTATGTTTTGAATTTTTACTAGACTTACATAAAAAATGCTCAGATTTTAAATTTCTAGTTACCTTTTTTGCAAATTGTTTTTCTGCACTTTTACAACAGTTTCTTATTTTTAGGATTGAACCTTTGGTGTAATTTTTACCTGAAGGGATAAAATTTATGTTTTATTTTTCCTCTCCAAAAACTGTTAAAATATAAAAAGTATAAATTTATATTTGTGGTGTTTACTTGGTTTTAAAAATATTTTTGTGTTACCCATACTTCTTGGCATAAAAATAGAAAGATGATACTAAATTAGCCAAATGAATGTAATAAATGCAGAGTACTCACTAAATTATTAAGATGTTAATGTGATTCCAAATGCAGATAGTTCATGGGCAGCAGCAGGTATATTGAGACTCCCTCTTAAACATCAACAAGGTTTGTACTACTTGAGGGAAGAGAATTAATTGTTGCATAGTAATTTTTGTAGTTAATCTCTGCTATTTAAAACCTAACTATTGAGAATCATTGTAAATTAGTGGAAGGTGCATTGCATTGAACTAGGAGTTGTAATGCTAGACTTAATATCTAACTCATGTGATTTTAGGCACGAGTTTATGCCTCTCTGGATCTTGTTTTTCCCAATCATCATAATTATAGTATTGGACTAGATCATGGTTCATTGTAGTATGTTTTCTTGGGACATGTGACAGTGTATGTGGAGCTGTATGAAGTCACAGTATAAACAGCAGGCATATCTTCCTGCCTTTCTTCCATATCTTTCACTTGAGGCTTTTGGCTAAACATTAGTTTTATACTGAAGCAAACATATACTGAGGACTAAAAAAAATTACTATGTTTTCATATAGTGCTAAAGATGTAACACCAAAACTGAAAGATATGTTGTGCTAACAACAGACTGCAGAGAGAGATCTCTTGTTTTATAATCACTCTTTTCTGGCATAATCACTGTGTCACACTTCGGTGGACAAATTTGAGGATCACTGCATTAAAATCATCCTTACTGTTATTAAGTTATGTAACTATGATGTTTAAGTACATTTACTTTTTGAATTTCTCTCCTCCCTTTCCTAAATTAGAGGCATGTTCTAGGGAAGGTTTTGTGTCTCATGAAACCTATCTCAATGTCGTTTGATAAGAACTCTGTTAGGAGATCCTGTCCCGAAAGAGTGGCACTTAGTATTGGAAATGGAGAATGGTGGGGTGTTGGGAGTTAGGAACAATTTGCTAATCACAGTAGACATATCTGATGCCCCTTTCAAGCCCCTTTACTTCCACAAAGTGATTATTTCTGATTATCATTATCATTGTGTCTCCTTACCCTGCCATTTTTTTTTTTTTTTTACCCCTACCCTACATTCTGGCAGAATGGAAATCATGTTTCTGAATTTAGTTTTTTTTTTTCTATCCTCAGCAACAATAAGTACTCTTGATGGCAGCTGCTGTATTAAGCCCAAGAGCTTAAAAGATTAAAGAAACCACTAACAGCAGTCAGGAGGAAGTTTAAGGGCCTGTTTTTCTAAAGGCTTGCATTTTCATTCTGGTGGCTGAGTAGAAAATTGCAAACAGGTTGTGTTCAGCAGCTGGAATGCTCTCCAACATCTGGGGAGACCCAGCCTTCTGTTTATTTCCCATTCATTGGAAGGGTAGCCAGCCAGCCAGTAGTGGAAACTGCAGACAGAGATATTAGAACTCTTTGTGTATATAAGTCATTAGACTTTCTTTTTTGTAGGATGTTTTTCATAGAAATGCCAACTTGTCCTTTATTATTTCGTTAGCTTTACTGAACATTTAACTTCAGGTCAGTTGCTGAGGAGAGGCCTGAGTAAGGTAGTATTAGTACCTCACAACTACTTGCCCCCCTTGCAGGAATTGTTTTGGCCCTTAGTGAATTCCTACTTTAGAGTCAAGGGCTGGCCTACCCTTAGATTTCCGCCTGCATATACCTCATAGACTTTTATCTTTGAGGATTTTAGCATGTGGTTGCTAGAACCCAGGAGGCCCAGTGGCAAGAATACATAATTGGTCTCTGTTATACATTTGTTTCTTCTTCCTTCTGTTAGCTGTTTCAGAGATTAAGACCAAGGAAATCCAGATTCTGCTGATTTGTTGGCAGATCCTTAAGCATAGTTAGACGGTGTTCTTAGTAAAATCAAAGTCCTTTAAGTTGGACCTAGGATACTGCACCATTTCTCTTTCTTTTGCCTTTTTTCTTATTGCAGTTAGAATTTTAGGACTAGATTAGAAACCCCTGAAATACCTCCCCTTGCTGAGCAGATAACATATTTGTGTAGCCATCTCCTTATGATGTAATAGAAGCGTTGTCTATGACAAACTCCAAAGTGTGTGCTCTTTCTTAAGTCAATCAAAACCATCTTCTCCTAACTTTACGGAAGTATAGTTGACAGTTTAAAATTTCACATATTTAAGGTGTATAACTTGATGTGCATTGTATAAATTGGAAATATGTACAACAGTCAAGCTTATTAATATATCCACCACACCCATAGTTATCTTGTTTTGTTGTTGTGGTAAGAATACTTAAAATCTATCCTCTTAGCAAATTTTATTTATGACATTGTGACTGTAGTTGACAATATTGTATTCTAGACTCAAAACCTTCATTAAAAATGTAATATGAGCCGGGCTCGGTGGCTCAGCCTGTAATCCCGCGCCTTTGGGAGGCTGAGGTGAGTGGATTGCCTGAGTCCGTGGGTTCGAGACCCACCTGGGCAACTTGGCGAGACCTCATCTCTACAATAAATCAAAAAATTAGCCGGGTGTGGTAGTGCGCGCCTGTAGTTCCAGCTACTGGAAGGCTGAGGTGGAAGGATCGCCGGAGCCCAGCGGGTCGAGGCTGCGGTGGCCGGGAGCGGCCACTGCACTCCAGTCTGGGTGACAGAGTGAGACTCCAACTCAAAAAAAAAAAAAAAAAAATGTAATATGCTGGTTAAATAAAACAGAACTGCCAGTTTAATTGCTATTTTTGGACAGCTTAATTATTTTGTAGATGGAAAAAGAAAAATACAGAGGAGTTTTGCTTTACTCAAGGTCACAAAGCTGGTCAGTGGCCCAACCAGGTTTAGAACCAATACCTATTAGGCTATTGGGAAAATCAAGTGATTCAAATTCAATCATGCAAGGAGGTACCTACAAGAATCCTAGAATAAGCTTAGTTTAGCGTAGTCTTTTTGCCTCAGCATAACCATTTTTGCTTAGACTTTACCCCTGACACACTTTGAATCTAGCACAGGTTAGACATAGATACATTTCCAACAGACAGGTTTTAGGAAGAGTTCAGACATTTCACTGCAGACCAAGCTGGCAGCCTACCCCGCTCCCTTGGCAAATCTTCATCAAATGTAAGACTAGCACAGAGTCATAGAAATAATAATAGGCCACCTTTTGGTCAAGGAGTTTGTGGATAGAAAATGGCTGATAGGTCTTCTGCAGGAAAACCCCCCTCCCCTGGTCTCCTTCCATCTAGCCCACCACCTGAGGGCATGAGACGCTAAGGTCTGGCGACTAAGATCTAAGACTTCTGTGACTAACCGACCCATCTGCCTGCTGTCCATCACCTGTACTTGTCTGCCCCTTCGTGATGATGTAGAACAGACCACCACCCAATCACCTTAATGACTTTCCCCCATCCAGGGGAAATGGTTAGAAGGACTCAACCATGAGCAGCCATTTTGCCGTTGCCTTGCTAAGCTGTGATGTGGCCATGTGCTCTTTGAGCTATGGCCGGGCCATATTTCTTGACTTTGAGAGAGATGAATATTCTCTTTCTCTCTCTCTCTTTCTCTTTCTCCCCACCTCCTTAATTTACTTTATAAATAGACTATATTTTCTAATCTAATCTCTGTGCTTGCCTTTGAGTGTCGCCCTCCCCTTCCAATCTGTGAAAAGTGAATAATAAACTTTACTTCCTTCTACTTTTTTACTTAGTTGCAATCTTGTATTATTCCCATGACCCTGGCACTGGCTCTGGCCCACCTTGCCTCAGCTGACCCTTTCAAATTATTAGTGGTACTTGTGGTCTTAAGTCTGTACCCAGCAGGGTTTGACGTTTGGTGTCTAGTGTTTTAGTATTATTAAAGTTAACCTAGCCTTTGGATAAACCAAATGGATTTTGGAGGTTATCTGTACAATCCTATTGTGATGGCTGGAACAACTCTTAAGTGGAGCTTCAACACAGATCAATTTGTAATTGTTCTGTAACACCATATGGATTTTCCTGGATTTCCAAGTAAATACTTTTGCATATTGCCTACAAATTGCTTGGGCTGTCTTTATGAATAATGAAAGGCTAGGAAGCTAGAGATTAAGAGGGGCTGCTTTTAAAAACCGTTTTATTCCTTTGTTTCTTTTGTTTGTATTTTCTGTAGCTTCAAGGATATATATTTTGTGAGGTGATTGGGAGGGAAGGTACTAGTACACATTCCTCCACGTCTGTGTTCCTTTATAGAACATTATCTCTTCTGCTGTCAAAGAGGGCTTGATGGTCAGAATGCTTTATGCTTTGGTCATGCTTTCCTCTACACTGATCTTTGCTATATATTTTGTTGCAGTGTTTAAGTTTCCCTAACAAGTTTCTCTGTTTCTCTAATTTAAGAAAAAATCATCCTCTGACATCATTACCCACTATGTTCCAGGCATTGTCTAGAGGCCTTTATGATTTCTACTGGCTCTCACACACCAACCTCATAACTATTGTTATCTCTACTTTTTGGGTAAAGAAAGCAGAGGTTTGGAGATTGTGTCTTCCCTGAATGACATATCTAGACACTGTAGAACTGATATTCAGATACATATCTCATTTAAAGCTAGTATCCTTTCCAACACACTGCAGCTGCTACTTTGTCTTCTTTTCCTGCCTTTACCTGTCATTTTGGCTGTGCTAAGTGTACTGTTATCTCATTAGAGGCAGGATGGCTTTCAAAACTTTTTTGTCCCAACTAACACAGTTAAAAGTACAGAGAATATTATGATCAAGTATACATACATAAGCACATGCTTAGATGCACTTGCATACTTGTATTTACAATACACATATATAACTAAAAGTGTCATTAAATGATATCCTTCCCACATGTAATACATTCAGTATTTCATTTTCTGTGTTTACTCCATTAATACATACACACACTTACATAGTGGTGATTACTCGCTAAATTGATTTTACAATCAAGGTCATCTGTAGTTGAAATACTGCCCCAGAGTGGCAATCTCTAAGGTGAGATATGTTCTCTTTGCCCTAGCACCCCACAGGATTTTAGGATACCCCATTGGGACACAGGACAAAATAGTAGAAATTATGTTTAGATTTATTTTCATCTTAAGGAAAACATTAAGTGTGATATTTAACATCTCTGAGTTGATAGTGCACCATCACTCAAGCTTTGAGGCAATCAGTCCTGTACGCTGTAGGGTGTGGCAGGTCTTGGAAGAAAAGTGGGAGTTCTCAAAGTGTCAGGCTCCTTCTTACATTCATTGAAGAATGTAGTAAGCAGCAACAGCTATTCCCCATTCTTCTATTTATTATTTATTCATTCAACAAAATAGTTACAGGACATCTACTTTGTGCTGGCCATTTTCTATAGTATAAGCTGGCATACTACAGTCTACTGGCCAAACTTGATTTGTGGTTTTGTAATAAAATTTTGTTTGAAACTTAATTACGCCTTTTGTTTTCATATTTTTCATGGCTGCTTCTGAGTTATAATGGCATAGTTGAATAACTGTGATAGAGACTATATGGTCTGCAAAACCTAAAGTACTTACTTTCTGACCCTACATTGGAAAAACTTGTGAACTTCTGTTCTAGAAAATCAATCAGTACTTGCTTCTAGTGCCACTACATGCCAACTAAGCCATGGGCTATTTGGCATCTCTCTCATGTTCCCTGTTTGCCAGAAAATACCTCCATCAGAGCTAAGAGAGGGCACAGTAGGGCACGGGGAAAAGCTAGAAGCATGCATCTGGACACATACATTTCTTAGGTCTCTACACATGCTGTGTAGTGTAGAGAAGGGACAAAGTGCTAGGAGTCAAGAGACTTTGGCTCTGAAATCAAATCACTGTACTACCTGTTCTCTGGGCCTCAGTTCCCTGTTAATCACTCTCTAGCTAGGAGATTGTACTAGATCAGTGACTCTCAAACTTTTACCTGTATCAGAATCAAAAGACTTGTTAAACAGGTTGTAGGGCCCCACCTTCAGCATTTCTGATTCAGTAGGTCTGGAGAGTACCTGAGAATTTACATTTTTAACAAGTTCTTGGCTGGGCACAGTGGCTCAAGCCTGTAATCCCAGCACTTTGGGAGGCAGAGGTGAGAGGATTGCCTGAGCCCAGGGGTTTGAGACCAGCCTGGGCAACTTGGCAAGACCTTGTCTCTACAATAAATTAAAAAATTAGCCAGGCATGATAGTGCACACCTGTAGTTCCAGCTACTTGGAAGGCTGAGGAAGAAGAATCGCCTGAGGCCAACAGGTTCAAGGCTGCAGTGGCTGTGAGCATGCTACTGCACTACAGCCTGGGCAACAGAGTGAGACTCCAACTCAAAAAACCCCAAAAAACAAAAACAAGTTCTCAGGTGATGTGGATAGGCAATGTGACTGGATTGTTTTTTGGTTACCTGCCTTTCTTTAGCATTGGGAAGAAAGCTAGAGTGTACACTTTGAGAAATGACATTTGGAGAGAACCCTAGATGCTTCTGTAATGTGTAAACCAGAGAGCTTTTGAACTAAATTGTAACTCCTCACATTTTATCTATGCAAAGGGAACTACTTCTGGTCTGCCCTTGATAATCAGCTGCCCAACTTTTGCCTCTGGAATTCTAGAACCCCAGGTGATCAGTCTTTCACAAGGCAGTGTGGAAGAACAGAACCTATTATGGCGGTTTGTTTTTCATGTCCTGCTGTTTCTACTATGACTGCTATTCTCTACCTTTCTGCTTTTAAAATCTCTTGTATTGTTCCTGTTATCTCTTTTCTGAATAAATATTTTCTTGGTTGCGATAAAGTACTAGTGTTTAAAGAGCTATTGGGAGCCTGTTGGTACCAGAAACTATGCAAGTTACTAACAGAATAGCCTTATTCAGTTCTCTCAAAAATCCTTGGGAGTGGGGAACCCCTTCAGGTCCCCTCCCACTATGGGAGCTTTTCTGTCCTCTCAATAAATCCTGCTTTCTTAAAATCCTTGGGAGTATTTTATTTTCCTCACTTTACAAATGAATAGTTATCACAAAGTAGGAATCAGGTGCGCTAAGTAATGTGTGACATGGTCAATTTCATTATCCACACAGATGGCCATCAGCATTCCAGGTCTTTGGCCTCCTCTCCTATACTACTTCCATTCTCATTTTTGGATCTTGGACTTGTTGTCACCTAGGATTTCTCTTCCTTGGAATATAAACTTAAATATCATTCTGTCACTGCAGCTCAGGAGTCTGTCCTCTGATAAAATTATCTCTTATCCTTTCTCTTTGCCAACAGAAATTATTTTCTTTCCTGAACTGTTCCTGTATTTTAAACCT
Source organism: Tarsius wallacei (assembly GCA_963574415.1). Lineage (NCBI taxonomy): Eukaryota > Metazoa > Chordata > Mammalia > Primates > Tarsiidae > Tarsius > Tarsius wallacei. The sequence goes on from CAUYQG010117101.1 coordinate 30,391, forward strand.
TTTAAAAAATCTGTACACTCTACACTAAATTGTATTGATCATGCTTCTAGTTCCCTTAGTACATAATAGCCTTTAGAAACATTATTTTGTCTTATTCATTTAGTTTCTACAGAGCCCAGTGCTGTGACTGATATATAGTAGGTACTCCATAAATTGTGGTTTAACTGAGCTAGATTATATAAGACGAATATTTGAGTCTCTGTCTGTCTTGCTTCACAGTGTGGTTGCTACATTCAGGCCTCTCACAGCCTGAGGCCTATTTATTTCTACTCTGATCGAGATGAAGAAGGTATTGTTTAATAGGTGGTGTCATTTGTGAGATGCTGTGTCTGTTTCTCCATATCCAGTGTGCTATTAGTGATGATTTTTCATTTTGTCAAACTGCATTTTCTCTTTTCAACCAGAGTTCAAACAAAATCATTTTAGACAACATCTAAGAACATTTGGAAACATGACATTTCAGGTCTATTTTCTTCCTTTGCTTTAAAAAAGTATATACAGCTATAATTACTAATTGCTGCACTCTAAGTAGAGACAGATGATACATATGTTTGTGACAATTTTCCAGAGGGAGAGCTAAGTAACCAGGCTCATTTTTCCATAATGTGAATGTTATTCACAAACTATTACCATAATTGATGCACCAAGCCACTGTAGGGTAAATAATGTGTTGTGTGTGGGAAGCTAGCTAGTAGTCAATGAATATTAAAGAACAAAACCTCATTTTAAAAGAGAAACTGTAATTACAATCATTCTGAATTCATACTGCACAACCAGTTAAAATAACTTGGCTGCCTTCTGTCTGTCTGTGTAATTCTGTGTATAAAGGGAGTAGGTATATGAGTTGAGCTATATAGAAATATGTATACACACATATTTTCATAATTAGAAACAATGCCTAAGTTCAGTTATTTTTTTAAAAGCATTTGGTGCAGAGATTAGGTGAACATGCAAAGTTAATCAGTGAAATATATATTGATGAGGAAAGAGCCTAATTTTAATTTTCCTGTCTTTGGATCATGTAGGTATTTTATGTTGACCTGGAATGTCTTGTTTCTTTCGTTGACCTAATCAGCTTCTAAATTTTTCTCCAAAGCTTCCATTTGTTTCTTTTTTTTAGAGACAGAGACTTGTGCTATGGATCAGGTAGGAATGCAGTGGCGTGATCATAGTTCATGGCAACCCCAAACTCCTGGGCTCTAATGATCCTCCTGCCTCAACTTCCACAGTAGCTGGGATTACAGGCACGCACCACCGCACCTACCTGTTTTATAGTGTGTGTTGGTGTAAATGTGTGTGTGTGTGGAGAGCCAGGGTTTCCCTATGTTGCCCGGGCTGGTCTCAGACTCCTGACCTCAAGTGAACCTTCTTCCTGGGCCTCCCATATTGCTCGGATTACAGGTGTGAGCCACTGCACCTGGTGCCAGTGCTTTCTTTACATTAGAAGTCTTTCTTGTCCACTTCTAATCCCTCTTAATGCTTTTTAGATGCTTGTCAACTTGTGTATATGGTGTATTGGTTTGCACTTTTAGGATTTGTTGTTTTATAATAGGCAGTCATAAGTCATTTCTTATGTATTATTAGTCTTCCCAACCAGATTGCCAGATCATTTCAGGTTGAGATTATTCTGTGTGTACATACATGTAGTTCTTTCTTGCTTACTTATGGAGACTGGTTTGCTTTCCATGCGTGCACTAATTTCTTAGTATTGTTGGTTACCTCTTTTTGTGCATTAGATGCTGTATTATCTTTGTGAAATCTTTAAGTTTTGTGTTTGCCTACCATTGCCTCTCAAAAGTGCTGTATATAACTGAAAAGGATCAGATCCTATTGGTGTGGAGTTTTAAAATGAACACTTAATCAGTAATCTGTGGTATGGTGTATGTAAAATATATAACTACTTCTATCTCTGTTAAATTATGAAATCTAAGGGAAAGGTGCTGCCCTGTTGCTTGGATTTAAATGTTTTTGGTACATACATTTTACATACTGGTAAGGTGATTGTGTCAGAGTTTACTTTTATGTTTTAAAATAGATAATAGGGTATCCTTAGGAATCGTTTGCAGAAAATTCATCAACATTGATCCTGTTCTAAGATATAATCTCAATATATTTTAATAATTTTCTTTGAATATATATGTGTTCCTTCTACAATATGGGCATCTGTTTTCTTTTCCTTTTATAGCAATGAAAATGTGGACAGATTCCAATATGGTTTCTTAGCTCAAAATTCTCTGGCCCTTAATGTCAGACAGAATCAATTTATTTAGCTAGTTTATCCTACTGTACATATTTCTGTAATAGAAAGATGAGTAAATACAATGCCCTTAACATATTGCTTGTAGAGACAGAGCCCATGCTGTAAGACTGTCACTCTTCCTCTCAGAAGAGAATCATTTGTTCTAGCGTGTTTTCTTCTCTTTAAACCAATTTTAGATAGTTGAGTCTTTCTGAGGGCTTTTTGAAAGTTCTTAGGAAAACAAAATAACAAAACTCATACAACCTTGGGGAATTTTAAGTCTCAAAGAACCCCTCTATGAAGGTAAGTGGTTCAAGAATTAAGCATTATTTGCTGTATTTCAATACATGGTAGGGCATTGTTCATGTATCTAACTCTGTGCTAGCTTGTAAGACAGGGGGACCATTATCCAGGAGTGGACACTGTAGATTGGGGAGGAACTCTGGAACTGTTCTCATCTTCAATTCTTCTTACAGGATGACTTGGTGTCCCTTGAGATCATTCTCCCACCTTGAGAATCCTAGATGGGCTTCTGGCTTCGTTCCCTCAAGGACTCTGTAAACTACTTAGCTTGGAGTTAGTGCCACTTGAGTCTGTTCTTGGCAGTAAGCCCTGGCTTCTTTCCTGCTAGGCCCTGTGCCTCTTAGGAGCAGAGAGGAGGTCAGATGCAGATAACACAGGCATGATTTATGCCTCTTGAAATGTTCAGATGATATACACTTCTCTCTCCCCCTAAGGGTTTAAGGAAGAGCACATTTACATGGAGTATAATAAGAAGGAAAGAGCATGGAGCTTTCTTTTGCTGCTGAATAGCAGAGTGTAGGATGGAAACCAGTCTTTTTACAATTCAGCTGCATCTCTTTGTAGTTTGCAAGGCAGTTGAAGTCATCTTAAGCTTTACTGTTAAGCTACACTTCTGAACTGTTTTATTTGCAAACTCTTTCTTGGAGGGCCAGGGGAAAATTTTGTAAAATGTTCAGATCTAAGATGAAAATTATGAGTTAAGTAAAGGTAGGGTGTGTGTGTGTGTGTGTTGTTCATAAATTTACCTACTTGGGTAGGGCTAGGAGGGTTGAAAAAGAGAAGGAAAGTCATTTTTAGCAGAAGAAAACCACATATAAAAACTGGAAGATTCCTGCAGTTTTCAATAGGTAAATGAATTTTTCTGAAAGTTTATTAAGAGCTGTGACCAGACCTGTTTGCTGTGAAAAGGGAAAGTCATTGAGCACCCATCATACCTCTTCAAACTCTCTTAAAAAGCGTTCAGATGTTCTGCCAGAGGAAATGGTGTGTTCCAAGTGCAGCTGCAATGGAAATAGAGTTCTTTTCGTGCAGCTGAAGCAATTCCTCCACATTGATTGTCCCATTTTAACAGCAAACTATCTGTTTAAAACAAAACAAAGAAAGCGGGTGGGAGTTGGGAGAAGGAGTTTATGCCAGGAAATGAAAATGAGTTGATACAGAAGCCTGTCTTGGTTGTGGTTTTGGAGTTACTAAAAGAGCTCAATTGCTAGTTTGTTATATCTCTCTGTGTGTTTTTGTGAACTTCTAATTCTCCAGAAAACATTAAGGATAAATTTGCAGTCAGACTTTTCTTAGAGAACATGCTCCTGTTTTGAGGAAATGACTGCCTTTCAGCTCACAAACCATGGCATCTTTCAGCAGTTATGACTTCCAAAGAACCAGAGAGACTTGTGGTGTCCACTCTCGTCCTCTTCTTCCCTTCATTGTGGCACATCTAGCTTTGAACTTAATCGGATGATGATTAAGCCTCTATTCTGTAGTAAAACCTCCATCACAGCAGGTGGAGTTTCTGACTGTAAGTATAAGAAGTAATGTTTCCATAGTGTCTCCACCTGACTGTGGCTACTGAGCAGAAGTTAGGAGGTTGTGATGTAATTTAGGCTGGCATTGCCCTTTCCTTTTAGCAAGTTCACTTGTGAGCCTGGGGCTATATTAACTGCTTTACAACTATGAACCATTTAATTCTCATAGGAATCCTCATTTAAAGATAAGTTTAATTACTGATTACCCTCAGTTTATTGATGGGGAACTTGAGGTTGAGAGAGATAAGTGATTAGTTTGCAACTGTACTAAGCATTTGACATGGCTGGCTTGGAATCACCCTCCTTCTGTCTTTAAACTCTTACATGTAACCACTGTTTGATGCATTTTATGCTGCCTTGTAAAGTAGCCTTTTCTCTCTGCTTCCATCAATTCTTGTCCTTTCTCTCTTTTAAGATAGTTTAAACAAAACAAAACCAACAATATTCCTTCTAAATTGAACTTTATCTCCTTCTTTCCCACCCATTAAGAAATGTCCTATACTCATACAAATATTAGACATTTAAGGGATAAAATGGAATATCTTTCTCCTCTTTGACTCTAAGAAAATGGATATGGTCTTATTAATTCCCACTGTTCCACAGTCATTCATATTACCTGAAATGTATAACACAGTTATAGTCTTACCAGTCTTCGCAGGGAGACTCTTATATGCAGTGGCATGATGGAGCTAGTAAAACTTATAAACCCAACTCTGCCATAGACCAGCTGTGAGACTTGGTGCAGTTACTTTACCTTCATTTTTTAAAATCACTGTGATGTTTGATCCAGGTCACTTTGCAGCCTGGCAGGCACAGCCTTATTCGGGTCACTAAATAGGTCATATGTGCTATTCTTTTTAGTATTCATACTATTTTTAGGTGTTTGTTGAGGGAAAAGTTAATAAAATATATTATTTAAAAGTTTTACCAAATTCTTACATTTTATGCCTGTTTGATCAGTGATGACTGCTAAAATTCAGTATGTTATCAAAGGGGAAATTCATGATTTTTCTTCACATAAAAGGGATCCTCTTGCTAAAGGTAAAATAACACTAGTTTGCATGACCTTTTAAAGTCCGTTTCCAGGTAGAATATTCATAAAACCTATGAATGAGTTAAGTTACTGATTAACCAAATTCTACTTTTTTGTAATCTTTTGGATTTTTTTTTCCTTTTCTGTGAGCACTTGGATTTATGACAGAGGGGAGAAAAATCACAAGGACACGGATTGACATTAAAATAAAAAAACACTCTTCCATAATCTGTCCTGAAAACATGATGTGTTTTGCCATCATGTCTCTAAATACAAATTGGTCAATTGTCACTGTCACCTTTCCCCTTCCCATCCCATTGTTTCTTTGAAACCTTGGAAACCTCACTATTTTCTCAGACCACAAGCTCCTCTAGCCTCATTTCTTTCCTTACCCAGCTTGCTTTACTGGTATAATTCCTTCATTGCCTGCCTCATTACCACCCATAGTTCCTTGAAGCTCTTGTTTCTTCCAGGAACTATCTGCTCTCATGAGACTGTGTTCCCCTTGGGAGAATCAAAACTGTGTTTAGACTGTTGTTATTATAGATCAGTGGGCCTCAACATCTGATATCTTTTTCATTGTTGTCCATTTAGCAAGTTGCTTTTTCTGTCCTTTTAGTGGTAATTCCAATCTCTCCCCACTTTCCTCAAGGCTATAATGATAGTAAACATCAAGAACTTAGTTGTGTTAGAGAAAATTTGCTAAGTACTTTACATGTATTTTCTCACCTCCATTCTTGCTATATGACATTACTTTTCCTTCCTCCTGTTCATACAGTGGTCTAGCAAATACTAAGCATCAACTGTGTCTATACACTGTGCCAAGCCACAGGCTCTGTGATTGGGGCAGATTAGGGACTTGTTATTAAGAGTCTTTCAATTCAGAGGAAGATGCAGGAAGTAAATAGGCAGCAGTAACATTGTATGATAAGTGCCAAGAAGAGGAAGAGTCCAGTATGCTACCAGTGCATCCTGCCCAGACTTAGGGATGAGGATAAGGCAGACTTTTTGGAGGAAGTTATAGCTAAGTGCCAATCTAAAGGATGAGAGAATATGATGGAGGAACATAAGGGTGTTGTGGACAAGAGCACCTGGCTGCTGGAAAGTTTTCAGGGAATTGAGAGGAACCTATTGAGAATAGAGTCATTGTTCTCAGAGAAATTAGAGTTCTTCTTTTCAGCATAAACTCCATAGACTCTCTTTTCCATCTCCTATGTGATCTGTCTGCCCTCACTAAGTACCCAGCTAGAATTAGAATCCACTGAGATCCTTTTTTGTACACAAGTTTCCTAAGATACACTTGCTGTCAGTCTCAACGTGAAGTTTTACCATACACTTGTGTAGCTGCTCTGCTGAAATAATATTAGACTGTTATGGTGGGTGTAGGGGAAAATACTTATTTAAAATTATTGTTAACAGGGAAGTTTCTAATTATTGTTTCTGACTTGATGTAGGGGTAAGATTTTTCAGGAGAATCTTTTAATGATAATCACTCCTAAAATTTCAAATGCTGAAATAAAGCTGTTGCTTAGCTTGATGGTATGTAATAACAGCTTCAAAAATTGAAGCATGTCCCTAGTCTATGAAGACATTTGGTAAATGACATTTTAGGTCTCAGCAAATGTTATGCCTTCAAATACCTTGGTTTAGGAAAGCATGATGTGCCTTAGATGAAGGGGTTTTAGGTCCACATCTTCAGTGCTTCTGTGACAAAAAAGTCAGGGAAATGAAATAGTGGGCCATACATATTCCTGATCATTTATAAGTGTGAAAGGGACATGTATGCTTTGACTTCTGATCGTAATAAAAGCTGCTTGTTAGCTTTAATACTCTTTGGCTTTAGAAAGAAAAATAGACAAAAAGCAACTGAGTGGTAAAATATTTCAAACTTTTTTTCAAATAACTTTGGAAGATGGAGGCTGATAAAATTGCATATTCAAACCCATCTTCCCTCTCGCTCTCTTTACAGGTGGGGATAGTTTACAGCATTCTATGGAATCTACCGTTAAATCCAGATGGGTCGTAATTATTTTGTTTTTTATTGATAAATATTTTTACTTCACAGTAGAGATATGGGAAATAGCGAGGAGAGATGTGCCATCTTATTATCAATATTCTGAGAATCTTGGTTTGCTATGTGCCTGAATGTTTCTAGCATATTACCCCTAGTGTAGTAGTGCCTAGGAGCCTCATGTTCACATATGCTAAAGCTATGCTTCTAGATTTCATCTCTTTTTCTCTATTTCTTGCATCTCATAAAATAGTTGCTGATGCCATTTCACAGTCTTTTTGGAAATCTTGAGAAGTTTAATGAGCTAGTGTATAACAAAAATAAAAATATTCTCTTTACATTTCTGAAAAAACTATATAAAGTGTCAGTCATTTTTTCAAACTGTTAGTTCCTGCAGCTGAATACTAGGAGCTGTTTTGATAGCAAGAACAAGTAAAAGGGAATAGCAAGAGAAAGCTGCCCCAGTTTCTCTTTCTCTGGCTACAAGAGATTGGAAGATATTGTTTCAGCTGGACAATTTAAAAGGGATTCCTATTCACTTTTTGCTAAAGAGACTGAACTGTTTTTAGTGTTGTAATCTTCTGTAGCATGGAGAAGGTCACCTCCTGATCTTGTTTTGGAGATCATGGGGTTAAAGCTGTGGCAGGGTCCTTTCCCTAGACACAGGCTCTTGTCAGAATAATGTTTGGCCAGGTGTTAATCTGTGTCCTGAGGGGAGTGCTGGAATTCATTATTCATACTGTGGGAGTAGGGGTGAGAGGAGAAGGCTGTCCTTCTGGGAGGGTACCAGGGCCAGGGCCTGCCTCCTGCCTTTACAGACATGTGCCATTTGTGATGAGGGCAGCTGAAGTCTATTTGAGGAATTCTCTTGTCAGGCAGCCAAGAGAGAAACACAGAGGGAGTGAGAGGGAGGGAGAGGCAGGCAGCTTGGCAAGGCAGTCCTGGAGTGCAGTTTCCGGAGCAAGATCACACACAGTGTTTTAGGCGTTAAGGGAAGGTGTGCAGGAACATAAAGGGGAAGGAGGCCAGGTTTGAAATAGTGCATTTTCCTTTTTTTTTTTCCCCCCTTTTGTCTCTCCTATCTTTGAATACATGTCATCCTTTGGAAAACCCAGCATCTGAAAAGAAGCCTTTGCTGATAAACTACTTTTTCTCTAGCACTATATTGTGGACTTTTTTTTTCCTCTTTATTTTTTTCTGTGTTCTTTTCCTCTAAGGGCAGGTGGTGAGACAATGATCAAGTCAAGCTGGTTCTATGTTAAGTTCAAGTATGCAGAGAAGGTAAGTCAATATGTTTTCTTTTCCCAAGGGAAAGCTGCCAATTCCCTCCAGCCTTCTCATGTCGATGGGCTCCTCTGGTCACTTAGGGAAGTGAATGGAGATGAGAAGTTTTATTTGTGAATGTGTTTCCTTTGGCTTAAAGATCCACAGACTGTATGCTTACAATCTGACTTTGCCACATTGCCGCTGCCCAAGAGGAAGGAATCTTCAGACTCCCTTCCGGAGCCATTACAGTTTAAAGAGGGGAAATAGTGAAACTGCAATAACAGGAAAGGCAGGATATGCTCTTTTAGATTGAATAGAGAATTTTCACGAGGAATATTTGTTATGAAACTTGATGCATTTTTGGTTCTGAAACAAATTGACAGTCACTTCCCATTACTTGTAGTTTGCAAAGTCGGCAGTTTTTATTTTTTCTTTCAGTTAGCTGATTTACTCATGTATAGAAATGCTTTGTAATATTATTTGGGTGTGGAAAGAATCCCCATCATGTTGTCTGACCATATGTCTATTGGGGGATTATATTTTAGGGAAAGAATGAATTTTTATTGCACCTAAAATTTTGCTGTTAAATAGCTCTACTACATTTTAACTTACCATTTCTAGACTTTAGGAGAAAAAAGTGTGCACTTCCTAATTTAAAAAAAAAAAAAGCATCTTCACTTACCTGAGACTGTTTGACATCTTTTTGCTTCAGATCCAAATGTATCACTTAGTACTAAGGTTTCCAGGGGTGCCTTACTAAGATGCCTCTCTTTTGAAATCTTCCTTCCCTGATTTGATTGTTGAAAACATTGCCATATGACTATAGAGTTAAGCTGAGGCTCCAGAGAATGGAACTGCGATGTGGCAAGATGGAAAATTATGATGATTGTCTTCATACTCCTGATGATGACATGTATAAGCACATTAAACTCCTTCCTCCTTTCACCATTTTGAAAATAAGTTAGAACTCGGGCTCATTTCTTCTGCATTTTTTCTGAGTAAAGCTGTTTCTGTTTTTTTTTTTTTTTATGACAGCAGAATTACTTCTTCTTCATCCATAATGAAATTATAGGATTTTAATTTAAAAGTTTCATCCTTTATTTTAAACCCATTTTCATTATTAACTATTAAAGCTATTGTAACTAGAATATTATCTCTTTTGTGTACAGGATTGGGAAAGGTTATCATCATGGCTTGGGATTTCTTTTTTTTCCCCCTCAGTGGATTGCTTTCCTTGGAGAAACCTACTATTCATTGTTTGCTGTTATGAATTTTGATAGCTTAAAACTGTACTCTGCCTTCTTATCTTTTTCCTTTTATCTTGAATGTTCTGTCATGGGAAACTGAAATGCAGAGTTATATGGCACATGAATAAACTAATGTTAAAAGAGGAAAAGTATTTTAAGAAATGATCTTCATAAAAGGGAAAAGAAGGGGAACATTAAGTTAATTGCTTCATTTGAATTACCATACTGCTATTCCTTTCACAACCAAACAAGGAAAGAATGCTTTCATATACCAAGACACAAGTGTAATATAAAGCTAAATAATGTAAAATGCTATACCTATGTGAAGAATATCTTTCTTGCTTTTATTGGGGTAGGAGAAAAAGAGAAACAGAAATCTCAGTCTTGTTTTTGGCATGGTTATGATGCTCTAGATAGATCTCAGTGATTCTCATCAGAACATTTGTTCTTTTGTTCTTTCACAATAATTCACTTTTTACATTTACATTGGAGATTTTTTCCCCCAAAAACTCATCAAAGTGGATTGAGTTTCATCTGGAGAAATGAAAAGTCTTAGTGTGAACACGGGGCAGAGATGCTTACAAAATAAATTTAAACCTTTCTTTTCATATTCCTCCAACAAGCCATTTTTATACAAGGTTCTGATTTGGAATTTCCTCCAATATCTTTAAAAGGACAAAAAAGGAACCTCTCTCTCCATGTTCAAACACTGACCATTTTGATTTGATATAAATTGGTAATAGTTGGGAAGATATTTCTTCTGTGAAGTTTGTCCACAACTATGAGAAAATACATTGTACAATATCCTCAACAGTCATTTTCTGGTTTATCATGTAGGTAAATGATTTAATCAGTCTTCATTAATGAGAAAGAAAAATTAAGAATGTCACCTAATACATTATCAAAAACATTGGCATGGGAGACTACTATTCACTTGTGATGACTAGGATTTGGATTCCTTTCCAAAATTAAAAAGACATATAGTAAAACAAGCCACCTCTTTTACTACCACCACACAAATGTACATATTCCTCTGTAAGAATTTCCATCAAATTATTTATAAGTGTTGTATTTTTCTTTATTTAGGTTGATACCCAGCCATCAATCCTTCTAAAAGAGTACTTACTTCCTTTAAGAGTACTTAACGTCATCCCTTTTCACTTCTTATTCTACATATTCTCCCTGAGCAATTTCCTGTTTCTATGTGTATTTCTATCTTCTATAACTAATGATTCCAAAATCTCTATAACTTGTCCGATATCTTTCTTGAGTTCCTGAGGCATGTATTTAATTGACTAGGTGGATATATGTATTGAAATTCAACAGACGCCTCAAATGCAACATCTCTAAAATGCAATTAATTTCTTTTTCCTCTTATATTTTCTAGTATAGCTAAAGTATCACTATACAGCCGGTCATCTGTGTTCCCAAAGGACCTGTTTTAGTTCTGTTCTTATCATCTTCATTCTGGTTTATTAGAGGAGGCTCATAATCAATATCTCTGATGCATTCATGGTGCCTTCTAGTGCTCAAAGATCTTGTTAGAATGGTCTTGTTAAAAGGTTTCCATGCTTGGTTATGGTTCCTCTCTCCCACCTAAGAATCCTCAGTTGATCTCCCTCAACAGTGCTAGCACTTAGCCTTGCAGATACAAATATGTCTTACTGTAATTCCTTTTCACCAATCTGCCTCTTCTATAGTAACATATATCCCTAGAGATACAGAATTATATTGTCTTTTTTATTTTGTTATCCATAGTCATAGCACATAATACATGCTTAGTTATTCTCTACATGCTTTTGAGTAAATCTATGATTTTTTTCAGAAGTCTAGCAGATGTGAGTTTGAATTCTGCCATTTACTGGTAGTCTATGACCCTGGACAAGATATTAAAAGTGGATGAAATTGTTTTCTCATCTGTTAAATGGGGAGAATTATCACCTAATATATATTTTAGTTAAACTTTTTTTCTTTTTTCTCAGTCAGTCTTACTCTGTCGCCAAGGCTGAAGTGCAGTGGCATGCTCACGGGCCACTGCAGCCTCGACCTGCTAGGCTCAGGCAATACTTCCACCTCATCCTTCCAGTAGCTGTAGCTACAGGTGTGTGCCACCACACCTGGCTAATTTTTTGATATACTGTAGAGACAAGGTCTCGCCAGGTTGCCTGGGCTGTTCTCAAACCCTCGGGCTCAGGCAATTCTCTCGCCACCTCCTCCCAAGGTGCTGGGATTATAGGTGTGAGCCATTGTGCCTGTGTAGTTAAACTTTATTTTGAGTTAATAGTAGTACATAATAATAGTACAAACACAGTTTAATAAATAATACAGAGGAATGCAGTGTACCCTTTCCTTAGTTTTCCCAGTAGTAACATCTTGTAAAACTACAGCAAAATATCACAACCAGAATATTAACATTAATACAGTGGAAGATACAGAACAATTACATCACCAAAGGATCTCTCCTGTTGGCCTTTTATAGCCATATCACTTTCTCTAACCCTCCTATAACCATTATTAACTCTTAATAATCAATCTTTTTTATCCATTAGAATAATTTTTGTCACTTCAAGAATGTTATATAAATGGAATAATATATTATGGAACTTTCTGGAACTGCCTTTTTTTAATTAGCATGATTTTTTTTTGAGATCCATCCAAGATATGTGCTGCTACTTTTGTTTCTGAGTAGGAGTCCATGGTATGGATGTGCCATAGTTTACATAATTATTCATCTGTTAATGGAAACTTGGGTTGTTTCCATAGAACTGCTATAAAATATTTATGTACAGATTTTGGTGTGAACATAAGTTTTCTTTTCTCTAGTATAAATGTTCAAGAATGCAATTGCTATATAGCATGGTAATTGCATGGTTAATTTTTAAAAGAAGCCACCAAACTGTCTTCCAGAGTGGTTTTACCATTGCACTTTCTCTACAGTTTCACCAGCCTTGGTGATGTTACTGTCTTCTGTTTTAGCCATTCTATTGGTATGTAGTAACATTTAATTAGGGTTTTAAATTGCCTTTCCCTAATGGCTATATTTTAATGTGCTAATTTGTTATTTGGATATCTTTTGTTAAATGTCTCTCGCTTATTTGCTAATTGGATTTCTAACATATTTACTGCTGAGCTTTTCAAAGTTTTTAATAAATGCAAGACACTAATTCTTCATTGGATATATGGTTTGCAAATATTTCCTTTCAATCTGTAATTTCCTTTTTTTCATCCGCTTAAGAGTCTTTCACAGAGAAAAAATTTCAATTTCTATGCAGTCCAATGCATGATTTCTTTTTTTATATGTCTTGCCTTTGTTGTCAAGTCTTATAACTCTTTGCTTATTTCTTGATCCTGAAGATTGTTCTCTTCCTCTTTTTTTTTTAACTAAAAGTTTTATACTTTACATTTAAGTCCATGATCTATTTTGAGACAAGTTTTGTGTAAGACATGAAACTTAGGTCAAGATTCTTCTTCTTTTATTTATCTATTTATTTATTTTTTTGTGTGTATGCCTGTACATGTCCAGTTGCTTTAGCACCATTTGTTGAAAAGACTATCATTTCTCCATTAAATTTCTCTTGCACTTTTGTCAAAAGTCAATTGATTGTACTTAGTTGGGAATATTTGGGGGTTGCCGATTCTGTTCATTTGATCTAATGTATATTCCCCCATCACTATCAAATAGTCTTGATTACTGTAGTTGTATTATAAGTCTTTAAATCAAGTATAATGAGTCCTCCCACTTTATTCTTTTTTCAAAATGGCTTAAGATGAAATAGTACCTTTGCCTTTTCATATAAATTTTATAATAATTTCATCTGTGTCTACAGAAAATCTTTTGGTATTTTGATAGGAATTATGTTAAACCAGGATGTTGATTGGAGGAGTTTTTAAGAAATTCACTGTGTTGAGTCTTTCTCTTCACAAAGAGTATATGTCTCTCCATTTGTTCAGATATTTTTTTATTTCTTGTGTCATTATTTTGTAATTTTCAGCATACAAGTCCTATATCACGTGCTTTGTTACATTTATGACTATTTCATTTTTGCTGAGTACTTCAAAGAGTATTGTATTTCTAATTGGATTTCACATGCATATTGTTAGTATATAGAATTTAACTTATTTGTGTATGTTGTTTTTGTATCCTGTGACCTTGTTAAATAGAGCTGTTATTTCTACAAATTTATCTGTAGATTCTTTAAAATGTTCTGTATAGACAATTATGTCATCTTCAAATTGGGATAGATTTATTTCTTCCTGTCTGATCTGTATGCTTTTTGTTTCCTTTTCTTGCCAGATTATGCTGGTTAGAACTTCTAGTACTAGGTGAAATAAGAATGAGAGTGAACATCCTTAACCTTGTTCCTGACCTTTGGGTTAAAAACCTTCATTCTTTTACCATTAAGTATAATGTTAACAGTAGAATTTTTATATATGTAGTTCCTTTCTATTTGTTTTCTTTTTTATGAGTTGGAGTCTCACTTTGTTGCCCAGGCTCACGGCCACCCCAGCATCAACCTGCTGGACTCAGGTTATCCTTCTACGTCAGTCATCCAAGTAGCCAGAACTACAGGCGTGTGCTACCATGCCCAGCTAATTTTTTCTTATTTATTGTAGAGATGAGGTCTTGCCAAGTTGTCCAGGCAGCTCTTCAACCCGTGGGCTCAGGCAGTCCCCTCACCTTGGCCTCCCAAAGTGCTGGGATTATAGGATTGAGCCATCACACCTGCCCCCTATTTGTTTTCTGAGAGTTTTTATCATAAATGGATGTTGAAATTTGCCAATTCTTTTTCTGTGTTCATTGATATTATTATTAGTTTCTTATTTTTTTTTTAGTTTGTTAATATGGTAGGTTACATTGCTTGATTTTCAGATATTGAGCCACCTTGAAAGCCTTGAGTAAATTCTATTTGGTGACAGTATGTAGTTCTTTTTATGTATTGCTGAATCTTATTTGCTATTATTTTTTAAGGACGTATGCATTTATATGAGAAATATTGCCTTGTATTTTTTTCTTTTTGTAATGGTTTTGTTATCAGGATATTACTGGCTTCATAAAATAAATTACAAGTATTCATTTCTCATGTGTTTTCTGTAAGAGATTGTATAAAATTGGTGTTAATTCTTCTCTAAACATTGTAGAATTCTCTAGTGACCTGGACATTTCTTTTTCTGAAGATTTAAAATTAGGAATTTTATTTCCTTAATAGTTGTTGGACTATTTAAATTACGTTTTTTTCATATTTGGTGAATTCTGGTAGCTTTTGTTTTTGAGAAAGTGGTCCACTTCATCTAAGCTGTCAAATTAATTGCATATAATTATTCATAGTATTTATTATCTTTTTAATGTTTGTATAGTTATATTCCCTGTTTCATCCCTGATATTGGTAATAAATATCTGTATCTTTTTTGGTCAGTCTTGCCTAGAGGTTTTTCAATTTTATTGATCTTTTTAAAGAACCAGTTTTTGTTTGATTTTAACTACTGTTTTTCTGTTTCTAACTTCATTTCTTTATTCTCCTATCTTCTTTCCCCTTTTCTGCTGATTTGGGTTTATTTTGTTCTTATTTTTTCTATGATCTTGAGGCAATAGGTTAGAGTATTAATTTGTCATTTTTTTCTCTTTTATGTAAGTACTTAGTGTATGAACTTCTCAACATTGCTTTATGAGTCCCACAAAGTTTGATATGTTGTTATATTTTCTTTTTCATTTAGTTCATTGTATTTTTTAGAAATTTTCCTTAAGAATTCTTCCTTGATTCATAGGTTATTTAGAAATGTAGTTTTGATTTCAGGTATTTGGATGTTTTTCTGTCATCTTTGTTATCAATTTCTAGTTTGATTCCATTATGGTAAGAGAATATACTCTATAAGATTTCAGTCATTTTAAATTTGCTGAAGTTTGTTTTCTGGCTCATCATATAGTCTATCTTGGTATGTTTTATATGGGCACTTGGAATTAAAGTATATTCTTTCTGCTTTGGGTGGGATGTTTTATATATATATGTCAAGTAAATCCTGTTGATAGATGGTTTTGTTGAGTTTTTCTATACTCTTGATTTTCTTTTCAGTTGTTCTGTCAACTGTTGAAAAAATTGTGTATTTGACTATTTCTCCTTCTAATTTTGTTAGTTTTTGCTTCACATTTTTTTTTATAACTCTACTCTTTGTTGCACATACATTTTAGGATCCTTATGATTCTTCAGTTGGATTAACCTTTTTATCATTGTGTAATTTACTTGTCTATCCCTGGTAATTTTGTGTGCTTTGAAGTCTACTTTATCTATTATTAATGTAGCCACTGTTGTTTTCTTTTGGTAAATGTTTCTGTGGTATTTTCTATTAGTTAGGTTTTTGCAGAGAAACAGAGCCAATAGATTATGTGTGTGTGTGTGTGTGTGTATCTTTACATGAGGAGACATTATAGGAACTGGCTCACACAATTTTGGAGGCAAAGAAGTCCCACAATCCGCCGTCTGCAGGCTAGAAAAGCCAGGAAAGCCAGTGGTGCAATTTTATCAGGGTCTGAAGGCCTGAAAATCAGAAGAGTCAATGGTGTGAGTCCTAAGGCCTGAGGCCCAGGAGTCCCATGGCATAAGTTGCCTTTCAAGTCCAAAGACCTGAGAACTAAGAGGACTGATGTTCCATGTCCAGGCACAGGAGACTATGGATGTCTCAGCTCAAACACAGAGTAAATTCCTTCTTCCTCTGCTTTTTTGTTCTGTTTGGACTCTTAATGGGTTGAATGAGGCCTATCTGCCTGTGAGGGTATCCTTTTTTTTTCAGTCTACTAACTCAAATGCTAATAATCTCTTCCAGAAATATTCTCACAGACATATCAAGAAACAATGTTTTACCAGCTCCCTTAGCCAAGTTGACCATAAAATTAGCAATCACAAATGTCTTTTTTCTGTTTTTGCTTTCCGTGTTGTTATATTAAAGGTGAGTTTCTCAGCACTGATTGTTGGTGCCCATTGTAAGGATAATTCATCATCATCATTCATAACAATTATGGTGCATTCACGTGCGAAGGGTTTGAAGCACTTTAACCCTTACCTATTTAGGGAAAAAAAAAAGTTCATCTTACTGCCATGTTCATTTAATATTACATAAACATGCTCTTTGAGTGATTTTGACTCAAATCTGACTGATTTTCAATGTGAAAATAAAGTATAAAAACCGTTAAAAAAATAAAGTGAGTTTCTTATAGATAGCATAGAGTTGGGTCATTTTAAAAATTCACTCTACTAACCTGTCTTTTGATTGATGAATTTAGACAGTTCATTTGTAATTACTTATATGTTAAGCTTTAATTTTGCTTGTTTTCCGTTTCTCTTTTTCCCCCGCCTTCCTATAAGTTACATTCTGGAATTCAAATTATATTTTGATTGATTTATAGTGTTTTTTTAGTGTATTTGTTCAGCATTTTTAGTGTCTTTAGTTTTCAAAAATTTAGGTATAATGTTTCTTGGTATGAGTAGCCTTGGGTTTATTCTGCTTGGTATTCTCACAGCTTCTGGAATCTGTGGGTTTGTTTTTTGCCAAATTTGGGAATTTTCACCCATTATTTCTTCATATACTTTTAATCCCACTCTCCTTTCTGGGACTCTGAAGACATAATTGTTAGATCTTTGTTATAATCCCACAAGCTCCTTATACTATGTATGGTTTTATTTTTCCATCTTTTTTTCCTCTTTTGTTTATACTGAGTAATTTCAGTTGTTCTGCCTTGAAGTTCACTGATTCTTCCCTCTCTCCCTGCTACTTGATGTTGGACTCATCACTTGAATTTTTTCTTTAATTGAAAAAACTTTTTTTTACTGTGATAAAAACATATTACATGAAATTTATCGCGTTAACCGTTCTTTTTTGTGTGTGTGTGAGTTGGAGTCTCACTCCGTTGCCCAGGCTGGAGTGCAGCGGCATGTTCACGGCCACCCCAGTGTTGACCTGCTGGGCTCTGGCGAACTTTCTGCCTCAGCCTTTCAAGTAGTCAGAACTACAGGTGAACGTTGTCACACCCAGTTAATTTTGTAGCTATTTTTAAAAAATTTATTGTAGAGATGAGGTCTCATCATGTTGCCCAGGCTGGTCATGAACCCGCAGGCTCAGGCATTCCTCTCGCCTTGGTTCACCAAAGTGCTGGGATTACAGGCTTGCACCGCACCCGGCCTACCATTCTTGAGTATAGTTAGTAATGTTAAGTACATTTATATTGTTATGGAACACATCTCCATACCTTTTTCACCTTGTGAATCTAAAACTTTTTATCCATTAAACAACTCTCCTTTTCCCAACTCATCCCAGCTCCTGGTAACTACCAGTGTACTTTCTGTTTCTATGAATTTGACTACTGTAGATACCTCAGCCATGTGGAATGACAATAGCCATCTTAGTAGGTATGAGGTGATATCACATTATAGTTTTAATTTGCATTTCTCTGACAATTAGTGATCTTTATATATCTATTTGAGTTCTTTGTCCATTTTTTATTCAGGTATTTTTTTTCTAAGTTGTAGGAGTTCTTTATATATTCTAGAGGTTAGCCCATTATGAGATATATGGTTTGGAAAGATTTTTCTTCATTCCATAGGTTGCTCTTTCACTCTGTTAACTGTGTCCTTTGATACACAAAAGTTTTTAGTTGGATGCAGTCCTGTCTGTTTTTGCTTTTGGTGCCTGTGCTTTTGGTGTCATAGCCAAGAAATTGTTGTCAAATCCAGTGTTATGAAGGTTTTTTGCCCATGTTTTCTTGTAGGAATTTTATAGTTTTACTTGTTACATTTAGTTCTTTAATTCATTTTGAGTTAATTTTTGAATAGGGTATAAAATGAGGGTCCATTTCATTCTTTTGCATGTAGATATCTAGTTTTTCCAGCACCATTTGTTGAATACTGTTTTTCTCCATTGAATGACCTTGATGCCCTTGTCAAAGATGTTTAACCTTATATGCAAAAGTTTATTTTGGGGCTCTTTGTTATATTCCATGGTCTGTTTAGCTGAGTTTATGTCAGTACTCAAATTGTTTTGGCTACTGTAGTTGTGTAATACTGTTTTGAAATCAGGAAGTTTGAACTCTTTGATTTTGTTTTTTGAAATTGTTCCATGCTGGGCACAGTGGCTCACACCTGTAATCCTAGCACTTTGGGAGGTGGAGGTGGGTGGATTGCTTGAGCCTAGGAGTTTGAGACCAGCTGGAACAACATAGCAAAATGTCAGCTCTACAAAAAAAAAAAAAAACAGCCAGGAGTGGTGGTGCACACCTGTAGTCACAGCTGCTAGGATGCTGAGGTGGAAGGATTGCTTTGTATTTTTCTGAGTTTTTAATTTTTGTTATTGAATTTTTCAATTCTTAAAGTTACCATTGTCTTTTCTTTTTTAATTTTAATTTTAAACATGTGGGTACAATTTAAGGTTAGGAGTACAAATGTTCATTACGCAGGTACCCCTGTTGATGATGTGTGCCCCTCGCTCCCCTGGCAGTTTCCCTCAACTGCCAATCCCACTCCCCCCTGTCCCCAGCAGTTTCCCCACTACCGCCAATCTCTTTCTTATACTATTATGATAATTGTTCAAGGTCCGCTTATGAGTGAGAACATATGGTACTCTATTCTTTGTTTCTGTGATAGATCACTGAGCATGATAGATTCTAAATCCATCCAGGTTGCTGTGAAGTCCATAAATCTGTCCTTCTTTATGGCTGCATAATATACTGTTGTGTATATGTACCACATTTTTCTTATCCAGTCCAACTTTGATAGGCAGCATGATTGGTTCCATGTTTTTGCTGTTGTGAGTAGAGCTGTGGCAAACATGCATGTGCAGGTATCTTTATGGTTAAATGACTTGAGTTCCTCTGGGTATATTCCCAATATGAGGATTGTTGGGTCCTATGGAAGGTCAATTTCTAGTTCTTTCAGAAATCGCCACACTGTCTTCCCAAGAGGTTGCACTAAGTTTGCACTCTCATCAGCAGTGTAGAAGCATTTCTTTTTCTCCACATCCTCATCAGCATCTGTTTTATTTATTTATTTATTTATTTATTTATTTATTTATTTTTGAGTTGGAGTCTCACTCAGTCGCCCAGACTGGAGTGCAGTGGCCGCTCCCGGCCACCGCAGCCTCGACCTGCTGGGCTCCGGCGATCCTTCCGCCTGAGCCTTCCAAGTAGCTGGAACTACAGGCGCACGCTACCACGCCCGGCTAATTTTTTTGATTTATGGTAGAGATGAGGTCTCACCAAGTTGCCCAGGCAGGTCTCGAACCCATGAGCTCAGGCAATTCACTCACCTCGGCCTCCCAAGGCGCGGGATCACAGGCTGAGTCACCGAGCCCAGCTAATTTTTTGATTTATTGCAGAGATGAGGGCTCACTATGTTGCCCAGGCTGGTCTTGAACCCCTGGACTCAGGCAATCCTCTCGCCTTGGCCTCCCAAAGTGCTGGGATTGCAAGCATGAGCCACTGCCCGCGGTCCCAATTTCATTTTTTGCAGATGGACAGCCAGCTTTCCCAACACCACTTGTCATTCGGTTTTAAGGACCTTCC